>JABUQX010033637.1:0-42662 GCA_015478945.1 Trachelipus rathkii
TATATACGTTATTTTTTATTTTTAATTTTATTTTTATATTATAAACGTTAGCCTTAGGACCCAATGATGCGAGGTTTTATAGTTTTAGGTTCTCGAGATTCGTTCGATATTTAATGGCCGAGATGATTCATTTTATACGTCTCGGTGTGGGTGACGGTATTTATTATTTTTTTGTATTTCGATTTAATTTAAACTTTACGACAGCAGACGACAAACATTCAGCGACACGCGTTACGGTTACACGATACATACGGAACGCAGGAGGAGGGGTCTCAAGATACTAAATTTTACGATGACAAAAAGTTTTGGTAGTACGTTTGACCGTAGTGCTCACTCTGCTAGCGCGCGTAGTATTATCTTTGTTATTTTTCCTCTTTGTTTTCTCTTTTACTCTGTTGGATAAACGCAGGGAAATGATAATAGCACGAATATTTATTTTCTAGATACGGGACGTTGATATGCGGTAGATATAGTATAGTGGCCGTTATATTTTAATTTAAACTGGGACGGGTGGAGAGGTTTATGTGTAAGTCACCGATTCGGAAAGAATATCGTTTTAGTTCTCATACTGTATTTCGATACTCTTTTTATCCATTTTTATTACGATACTTCGAGAAATTTTTTTGGTGATTAAATAAAATTATTGCCGTAGATTGAATAAAATGAATTTAGATGATAATGAATGATTTCATGCCGACCTTGCAACACTAAGAGGTGGCGGTTGAGCGGTTCGGGAGTACGCGATATTTTTTATTAGCTTTTAGGACCTTTTATTTTATAGCTTTTTATTTTTAATGTTATTTTATTTTGGTAACGCAGTTCTGCGGGAATAGGTAAGTTAAGGTATTTTCACGCAAACCATCTTTACTTTTTATTTTCCTGTTGTTCACCGCTTTATTTAAGCAATTCGGGAGTTTAATTTTTATAGTTTTTTAAGGCATGTTATTTTTATAGTATTTAAGATGTGTGATATATTTTTCCTTCTCTATGATTGGAGGTGGCAACTCTATAAGATTTATAAGTGACTTCTACAATCGCGATAAGATATGCATTACTACTTTTTGTTCCACACGGTGATAATTGAGGTCGGAATTAGAAGAATAAACTTGTCTGGAGAATAGATAATTAAAAACTAGACTTGAAAATTCTGTATATACTTTTATAACATAAGAGATAAAAAAAATACTGAAATTAGAGATAATAGATGAGATAAAAAGGGCGACGGATATAATAATAGTGTCTCACCAATAAGATCGAAAAAAGAGGAAACGCTGTAATAATCTTATTTAAAAGTAATCAGTTATTTTTTACGTATATTTTTTTATGATAAATTGCATTATTTAGAATATAAATTAAAAGGAAAGATAATTACTTGAACTGACACTGGTAACATTATAATATAGTTTATGGCTTTTTATTCATTACATATTAGATTGCAAGGGTAGTAACCGCTTTCTAAGACTGTCGTCACTGAGCAATATTCGACTTGTAGCTCATTCGTATATATCCTTTATTATTACTAGTGTATGACGTTAATCGAACGGTTTTCGGTCTTAGTGTATCTTCGATTTGATAGTTGAAAAGATTGGACAACGCGTCGTATTTGAGGTTGCGCTATGTCCGATTACATTAGAGGCGTATTCATCCAGTAGGATTATTGCAATTACGATTTATATTAAAGCCTAAAGTCCAAGTTTTCCGATCGACGTAGTAAGAAGGTTTATTGAGCGTGTAGATTTTAATGGTCGAAGGCTGGGTTCGAGGGTATATAAATTTATCTTGGATTATGGAAGGTGAGATGTCACAGTACGTTTTCCGTAATTATTAATTATTATATATATCTATATATTATTTTAAAACATGACCTTAAGTTGTGACTTCCTTAAATTAAACCCAAAAGTGGTACTCCTACCACATGAGCTTAAAAAAAACACCACTACCTCTGAAGTCTACCCAAAAGAACATTCTATATTCACAGGAGTACATTGTCCCGCATACGACATTGCCTCACTCCTCGGAAGGGACAAGTAGCTCAAGTAGGAATTGTCCGCCATTCTGGTCAGGGGAGGTTACACTCTGTACTACTTAAGGTTAGGGTTTAAGACCCACTTTAGGTCAGTGAAATTATACAACTATGGCTACTACGGGTAATAGGTCGTACCCTAGTTAGGAATGTCAACTGCTCTGTTGAGTATGGGATCTTAAACAGAGTCTTCGCTATCGGTTTATTAGAAAAGGGTATCATGCAAGGATAGAAAGGAATATGCTGTGGATGCTAGTCTGGATGTGGTTGCAGGGACTCATACCGTTGTTACTTTCTCACAGTCATATAATCATTATGACTATAATTAGCACTATTACTCATTACATATTATTTAAGAACGAGTGGAGGCAGTATATACAAGGGGTGTTAGGATAAAATTATTGTGGTTGATAAGTATACAGTTAGTTCATAAGTTCGAATAGATGCGGCTCTCTCTTTTCTTTCTGTGAGTGTTATAATATTTGTCCGAAGCGTCGATTATATATAAACTGTGTGTTAGGGTTGGTCTACTAGCTCCATTGGTAGATTAGAGTAGTTAGATTAAGTTAGTTATTCTTCAGTGGGTCAGAATAAGTTTTTTGATTCATTTCACGTGTGATGTATCTCTTAGTCCGATGTCTCTTTCGTAAAAATCACAATAACAATCGTGTGTGATCCTTTAGATCAGTGTGTGAGCCATGTGTTGTTATCTTGGTTCTAATATATCAATTATTATGGTTTATATACTGTGTGATTATTATTCTATATGTGAGATTATATTATAATATCGTAATTTATCTCAGGTGATATAGTATATATTCATGCATGTATTTTAATGATATTATATATATACGTGGATTATTCTGATTGGTTATATTCTACTATTCTATTAAACGTTCTTTCTCTTCTTACTTTGAATTATATATATTTTATTTTATTTTATCAGTACCTATTCGGATTTAACTCTTCACTAGATACTATTCTTAATTATCCACTAATACTATCACACAGGTATACTGTGATATCGTCGTGATTATATTTATGATTGACAGTAAGTTCTATATATTGAGGCATTCATGGTTAATTCTTATGTTACGTCTTCTCAGAATTATGTTCAGTGTTAGCCATTCCTTAGAGTTACTATTATTCTTGTAATTTCACTTATATTCCTAACTAATGAATTACTAGATATGATTCTCTATTGATTTACTATCGAATACCAATCTATCATAACTATCAATTATTATATACAGTATCAATTATTCGTATTATTTACGTTTAAATAGTTTATAAAAAAAATTAATATATATCCAGCTGTCGTCTCGACGATTAGCTAGAATTCTCATTTCGTATTCTTATTATATTTTCATTTACTGTACATGATCAGTTATACTTCGGAAGATAATTTAGAATTTTCCGTCAGATTTTGGGCGCATTACATTCTTGTTATATAGAATCGCGCTTGGTTCTATTGTTCAGAGCTTTGTGTTCATGAGAAAAATGATCACAGAAGCTGATCTGTGGATTGTCCCGTTGTCCGTTCCTCTGAACAGTTTTAATTTTGAATTTTTATATTATACATAAAGATCGGCAGTGGTCTCCTCAATCGATCGTAACTTGTTGGTTATCTCTGATGCTGACGTTCGTCATATATTATTTGCGGATGAATATTAATATTCATATCTGTCTCGATGCGGGTAATTTAGATTTCTCTTTGGTTTGTATTCGATTAATTAACGACGACACGACAACACGCGACACGCGATTATAAGAGTACTCACGATACACGAACAGTCTCAGGAGGAGGGTCAAGATAGGACTAAAGCGATAGAAATTATTAAGTGGTTAGAACCTCGTATTGGTTGTTGTAATGCGGAGTTCGTATGTGTCTCATTTTCCTATAGTCTAGGGAGCGAGCTCGTGCGCTTCTCTTTCATTAATCTTCTCCTCTTTGTGCATTTATTGTAGAGTATACTTGTCTTAGATGGAATTACTCCGGTTATTGAAAAGGACGGCATATTTTATTTTCGACGTTGAGGGGATATGCGTAGAATGAATCATAAATAGTGTTCATATAAATTGATTAGCCTTGATTCAAAACATTGCTCCTACACTCGTTTTATACCGCGTGTAGGTGGTGGTTTGGAAAAGTATCAACACGTGTATGGAAATATCGTCGTTACTCTGATTATGTAAGTTCGTCATTATTATCAGTTCTCATTCTCATTTGGTTTAGTTATTATTCGGATAACTGAGAAGAGTTTTGTATTCTGTGGGATGTGCTTTATATATAATTAGGATTTCACTTCGGCAGGTGATCGTTGGGATTCTTCTCAGGGAAATGTTTGTCGATGATAAATAGATATAAGAGTAGAATTATTGTGGCTATTAGTGTGGGAGATTTGGTTACGGCGCGGTTCTGAGTAATAGAGATATACTGTAATATATTATCCACGCAAATTAGTTTATATAGCTGCTGTTTCTTATTTTGGATTGTCTGTATTTTGGTAACAAGCACACAACGCACACGTACTTGGACACCACACACCGAGGGAATAGTAGTGGGCCACTTATCCACTTTAGACACACAATTTCTTACTACTATTTTTCGCTACGCAGCACTATTACTATATTTCACTTAGTAGGCGTTATTTATTTATTTTTTAGTATTTTAAGGGAATTTTATTTTTTAGATTTAAGGGATTTTTTTTGATTTTTTTATTAGATTAGGGACCATATAACTAACGTATATTCAAATTATTTTATTTCACGATAGGTAATTATGGGATGAGAAAAACGGGAGCTTTAAAAAACTTAACGCTTGAAACGTTATATTCCTTTTTCTGGGTTAAACGTGAATTATGGCTTTATGATTTAGGGATAAGGCGACGGTTACTGTTAACTTTAAGCCGCGTTAAGGAGATACCAGTAATTTATTTTTTACACTCGCTTGATCGAAATCATTCACGTAGGGGTGTGCCAAATGGTCCCAAAAGTAGGCAGCGTTCTCACAGCCGGGATCATTCTTCGATGGCAATGATTTGAAGGCGACAGACGCACTACACCGCGCGGCTCCCATATGCTTCAATATTTCTGCTTCACCTTGTCCACCTATGTATGGATACGGTTAATATTTTCTATTTAGAGATTCTCATCCGAAAGAACGAGTTTATATGTTACTTTTAATTATTATATTTCGAAGCCAACCAAAAACGACAATTGTACTTCAAAATGAGAAAACAGAAGAAACGTTTATTAATAGAAAAAAATAATATGCGTCGTCGACGAACAGTTAAGATTCTTTGATGTATCGCTGTGGCAATTCGTTTAATGGATCTTTAGTACCTTTAAGTTTTGATTTTTATATATCAAACTCCATGATATGATTTTTTGCTTAGGTTATAATTCTAGTTACGTACTGTCAATTTGTTCATTAGGATGCGTTTCATTGCAGTGTTCGTTCAATGGGCGACATCACGAGTTTCCGTTGTCCCGTCTTTTTATTTTTTATTCTTTTTTATTTATATATATAACATTATCAAGCCGTTTACGAAATTCGTAATCGAGGTTGGTTCTTCGAGCTTCTGTTTCGAATATTATGGTTTGGATGTTTGTGTGTTGCGATATTCAAAATTAATTTATAATCATTATGAAAATAAATGTTAATTAATAACATAAATAATTAATTATTTAATATAATTATAATTAGGTTAGGCCATATACAAAAGTAATTATTTCTTTTCATATAGCACGGGTTTTAGTTGAGGTTAGA
Source organism: Trachelipus rathkii (assembly GCA_015478945.1). NCBI lineage: Eukaryota > Metazoa > Arthropoda > Malacostraca > Isopoda > Trachelipodidae > Trachelipus > Trachelipus rathkii. The sequence goes on from JABUQX010033637.1 coordinate 5,796, forward strand.
TTATTAATAAAAAGAGTAATAATATTAATATATAGTGATTAATACGTAGGTCTAAGTGCTAAGTCGATAGGTCTTAAGTGCGTATGTCGAAGTCTAAAGTGCTATGTCGATGAAGGTCTAAGTATTAATATATAGTCGAAGGTCTTAATGAAGCTAAAGTCGAAGGTCTTCTAAGTATTACCACAGGTCGATAGAGTCTAACAAGAGCTCACGCTCTCAAGCAGCGTTCTTGCTATCACTAAATAAATATAAAAGAAGATAGAAAAAGAAGACTCTAAGCTTGTCAGAAACATATGATGATAATTTCATAGAAAAAGAGAGGTATACAGCATATATTCTTCTTAAAGATCAGAGATTACCAATTCTAAATATCTTTTTCGGAATTTCTGCACTTCAGATTCATTCCTTGCAATATAATAATGAGGGGAGGGACCCTTTGAGGTACTGTAGGGCTTTAAGGGAACCGGGGTCGCAAGGCAATTGAGTCTACCGTGTGTGTGTCGGAACGCATGCTACTTCATATAGACTATAATTTGTAATTGAAGAAACAGTATTATTAATACTATTAGTGTTCAACTTGTGGTATTGGTGAAATTTAAAACAAGTCTGTTATTAACACGTTAACAGCCTCGTCGTTACGTATAGTACTATATTTAGTGGGCGGGGTGATGATCTTTCGAAGGGAACCAGTGATACAAGGACCTAGTGACTCCGGAGTCGACGCTTTTGCTAAGAGCGCTATCATATTATTACCTTCTATCGTGTGAAGGCCTTCGTTATATATATTAGTTTGACGTATTCGTAATGTTAATTATATTATTGTGGAGTGTCGTATAGTGTGTCATGGAGTTCGAGATATTCAGGGACGCTTAGGAGGTGTGGATACTATTATATAACGACATATAATAAATCGAATGGTTATCTAAGTTGGTTATATTTGATAAGTGTCTTATAAGTGTGGTATGATCGTTATATTAGGTCTACAAGTGTGCTTAGCTCGAAGGTACTATAAGTGTGCTCTTATCGACAGGTATATCTAAATCAAAGATGTCATAAGACTAGCACAGTTTCTCATATGTGCTCTATATCGTTCGATTATCTGAAAGTGGTCTAGATATTCATATTCGATTAGGTCTAGTGGTGTATAAGAGGTCTAAAAATATTATCAAATGCAAATTAATATACTACATCTAAATTGAACTTATATTTGAAAGCTCGGAAATATATATGTTTCGAGAGATATTGATATACGACAATTAACGACTATCACTACTCAAGTTACTCAGATTCAGGGAGTAAGAGTTATACAGGAGGCGTCAACTATAATCCCCGACCCTTGATTGTTAGGGATTTAATTATTCCACTGTATATTAATAGATATGGAATATTTCGATATACGTTTATCAGTCGTAACATTGCTTCGAATTATTAGTATTGCGTAAAGGTTGCTGATCTCCTTAGAATATTTTTAGTTCACTGATAATCTTGTGTTTGTGAGGGATTATCTCTTTTTTATTATTATCATATAAAGCGTGCTATCAGGGAGTGCATTCTCGTTATTTCTGGTAATTTGTCGGTAGTAGAAAAGGTATCTTTCGATTGGTTAATTAGGTCCAGTTATAGGTATGTTATAGGTATCGTCTTCGAATTGTTGAGGAAGGTGATCATTTATACTTGTGAAAGACGCGTAAGTGCTAACAATGATTACGGACTCCCAGTACGGATTAATCGCTCAAAGAAAATATTATAAAAATTGTGTATTTTCTTAAGTGCGAACAGTATAATACTATTCTGGTTAAACAAGCTAGATAGAACATTGTATGTCTAAATCTTATTAAAAACGTTAAGGCTCTCGTGGATAATCACACAGTACACTCAATCATAACAGTCATAGAGGTTGGTTTAACGAATAGCTAGTGAGTCTTTCTAGATACCAAATGCACTGTATAAATGTAAACTTTTTTTTTACGGGGTTTTAGTACTAGGTGCCTTACGGTCCAAGCCATAGCATTTAAAGCGATGACAATAAAGCTTTTGTGTACGTCATTACGAATTCATGCGTATTTTTGACCTCACTCTGCTAGCACCGCGCGCGCTTTTCTTTTTTTCGGTACACTAATGATTTTATTCTCTTTTACTCGGTTTGACAAATAAATATAATTCTATGTTATATTATATAATAACGTGTTAGTTATGAATTTGATAACTAAAAAGCGATAGAGAAAACGATTACGATCGATATTTTATTTCGAGGAGGATACGTAATTGTCACTTTACTTCAGTTATATTTACTATTGCAGATTGTTAGCAGTTGGTGGTAATTATTACTGAGGCTTGCTGTTTGGGATAAATTCTAGGCGTGAGAGTTTGTGCCAGGCATTATAGTCCACAGGAAGATGATAAGGAGAAAGGAAAGGTGCATGCATGGTTCTAATTAGATAGGATAAAACAAAAGGGTGAAGAAGATGAAGGATACGGGTCAAAGTCGATTACGGTAGATACTTTTTATTAATTTCGATTTTATTATGGATAATAAATTGTTTGTATAGTGATATATATAATAACGTGGATTTCTTAATATGGGAGGAAATATTCTTCGTCTACGGAATGAGTTAATTGATTGTATTGATTGATAAATGTAAGAGTAGAGGTGATATGAGTTGAGTTATAGATTGAGTGTTTGGCGGGGCGAGTACGAGTATAACAGAAAGTGTATTTAATTGGTTGAATTCTCGCTCTCTGGACTGTTTCCGCTCGTTCTGATATTTTTTTTATTATATTGAGTAGAAAGGACTTTGTCAACTCTCGAAGTTGAGATTGTGGAGTATGAGCTCCCTTCCGGCAGAAACCATCTTTACCGCTTTTTAGCGATTAATAGGAATTTTTGTATAAGTGTTCTATATAGTGTTAGTAGTTCGTTAGTATAGATCTTCCGAGTCGTGACGGCGTAGTTTTATAGTTTTATAACATCTTCTCGTATCCTATCGGGCTCCAAAACAGGATATTCGATCCGATAGAGAGAGCCAGATAGAGTTTGCTGCGGGCGAAACACCTAGTCTACTATTTCTGGTTTATATGTTGAGGACAGTTTTGGGTGTACACTCATTACGTCAGTATTTTGTTGATCGTGAATGGTGTCGTATGTATTGTCTTTATTACTGATATAGGACCAAAACGGGTCGCGCCTCTCTTACAAAGGAAAGAACAGAGCTCTTTTCTATTCTCGGAAAAACTAAGATAAATGAGACGATCCTCATCTAGGATTTAGGTGGTTTTGTATCAAACACAGATTAGGTGGTGACAGGCTTTTAAACTCTAGGGAAGATAAACGAGGTCGTTCTTATATCACTAATAGACATAGAAGGTATTTAGAAACACAGAAGGAATACCATCAGGGCTCAAGAGTATTGTGGGTCCATTGATGACTAAGGTGACTACTAAAACAAATGATAGGAATATCATAGTTAAATATTGTTAAAGATGCTCATAGTTACACGTTATTACTGGAATTGCGGGTGGAGACTGTGAGATTGGTAAAAGGAAGCATAGCAGATCTCAGTAGGACTAGGACGCTCCGAAATACGAGCACATCATTGAGGGAGAACAAATAAGTAATGTACGTAAAAATAAAGCAGTGAGGGTATTGAAATATTTACCTATGGAGAAAAATTTATACTGGAACTAAGATCATTTTCTAGCGTATGATGTGACGTACTTTTTTGCTTCTCAATTGTACCAAAGAGAGAGTGGTTTTAAATTCATGAATTTATTTAAACCTTTTATTTAAACCATTTTTTGGTTATATTATACTTTTCTTATTAGAACAATTAGTAAATTATTAATAGATTAAGTTAGATAAGTTATATTATATTATATTTATAATTCTATTAATAATTAAAATTAGAGAAAATTTGAGAAAGATGTTTGATTAGTTCTTTTATGAATAAGTAAATTTTTACACATTTGCTTTATGGGGTTGAGATGCAAAATACATCTTTCATCTGTTTTATTTAACTTTATATCTTATGCTTTCAGGATTATTTTACTGCAAAAAGTTTTATTGTGTTCTTATTTGACGATAATATGGTATTTCTTAACGACGGTTTGCAGCTTCAGGTTTGCGATTTAAAATATGTCTTTATTATTATTAATGAGTCCGACTCACAATGTTGCATTTACGTTCTCTGCGCTATAAGAAATGAAAATTGGATCAATATTCACAAACATGTTTAAAAGTTTAAACGAAGAATAATGATTCTATAGATTTTGTTTTTTATTTAATCTTGCTTATTTAGTTTTAACGGTTATTATCAGCATTATTTTCACTTTCAGTTTTTAAAAAAGATTATTTTATCATTTACTCAAGTATTTATTGTGAATATTTTATATTTTAAAGGTATTTATAAAATTTTTGAAATATAATCCCACTCAGTTTGACAGTTTCATTTCCATATTCTATATTACTAATTACGATAATGCTCGGGAGTCAAAATTTTCTCGAATTTTAAGAAGTAGGTTTGTTATTTTCACATAACGTCAGCGCCTAAAACAAGATTTTTATTTTAGCATAATATTAATTTGCAGTTACTAAATTTATAAATTTTCCGGTTCCAAAGGATACGTGATAGTCAGTACGATTGCGTTAATTGTGCTGGACCTGAATGTTTAATAACCTTTTTCTATTAGAATAAAAGATAAATTATTCTTATCAGTCCAGTAAGGGTGGTAGGGCTGGCGTTTCTTGAAGTATAGGTAGAATATATAGCATTATGCGTTTAGTACTTTAGACGTTAGGTTAGAGCTGATCACTAAGTTCGTCTGTAAGAAGTCTTACTTACTAAAGTTCTTGGTGAGTTATAATCTATTTTATTATCGGAGATGTATTGGGTTATTATTTGTAATAAGAAGAATTCACATGAAAACAACTCATTAAAAATGTAAAGACGGAAAGTCATTTCTAATTAGTATCCGGGAAGCTCTATCTTCATGAAAAGTTCGTGGAATCAGAGAATTAAATTAAAGTAATTATACTATTAGATCGAAAAACTTGGTCGGCCTAAACATTTTGCCATTTGCAAAGCTTTGAGAATATATATATTATATATAATATATATTATATTATAATATAATATATTATAGAATTATATTTTATTATCGTCAATGTGACAGTATTTTAATCCAAATTTATCATATTAATATTAACTTTATATTGTGATATTGTGAAGTTCAGCTTTTTTTAAACCTGCGAATAGTGTGTATTACAGTTTTTTCAGAACTCGAAGATTAATTTTATTTTATTGACATTTTATTTCGAGGTCAACCACGTTCGGGAAAATTTCAAGCACTTTATCAAAATATAAAATTTCAACCTGATCGAAGTAGATTTCTTCATGAATTAATTTTTACCGTTGTTCAATTAATATGGGTTATAAAATTAGGTACTCTAGCATTATTATATTCAGCTCTATATATAAAAATTAACATAAATTAGCTATATCGATTGTACTATTAAGAGTATTTATTTTAAAGAGACGATGTAATTTACCAAAAAATTATGTCGCTGTCTTCGTGTTTTAGTTACTTCCAGATTGGTATTAATGTAATTTTATTTTTATGGCAGCTTTTTAAGGTAAATCTATAGGAGCATAAAAGGGGAAAAAATTAGGGATTTTAACATGCTAAGTACAAATATTTCGATACTATGGGCACTTGTATAGAATTAGTTTTAGGATCATAATCCTTTAATTATTTTTTTGGAGTTCTTAAACTTAAACTTATCCAGGTCGAGAGCATTTCCATCCATTAGGAAATGTTTTTGTGGCAGGTCGGTAAACTGATTACGTATTATATTTGAAAACAAAATGACCGTCGCTCCTTTTCGATCGTCTTCAAACAGTATCGAGTGGGTACGCATTAGGCCTCGCATTTTAACATTCGATAAGGACACATTATTTGTGTATTAATATATTCTTTAGTATATGCTACAGAGAATAAATCACATCAATTATTTTACAGTGTCGATGTGGGTTTAAATGTGCTTGAACATTGAATGCATGTACCAAGGCAGGATTTAAGGAATGCGATTTAGAATTATCACATTTGCAGATCATAGGAGACTTGCAGAGCTCTTCAACGTGTGCATTATTGTTGAATTATTTTTCCACAATTACACTAATTAAGGAAAACGCGAGTTATCTTATAGAGGCATCTGCACAATACTTCAAAATAAATTAAATATTAATTTTAACAAATGTCTATCTTTAACCTTTTGATAATTTCTCTCATTATTATTATCTATGACTATACTGTTGTAAATTTTTATTAAATTTTGATTGATTTGCTTCTTCTCTTCTCTTATATTTGTAGACTAAATTAAAGTAATGAACCCTTCCCTTATGCTCTGTAGTTATTCATTCCTCCTAGGTGTTGAAAGTATTGTATTATTATATATTATATAACATATCTAAAATAATCGTCGATCTTTAGGTGATTATACTTCGTGTTAGTTATGTACTTATGCTTATCTACGAGGAATATACGCATGAAGAATCGGGCGTTACGGATGGTTCTGTACGAGCAACCGTAATCGCTATCGTTCAATTATTCGGTTCCAATGTGAATTAGGAGTGATTTTAATTATCTCAGAGCGGATAGAATAAATTATACTTTATTTACACGAGTAATAAAATTCTTGTTCTATAAAATACAAGGGATTGGTCTAATATCAAGATTACATATTATGTGGAGAGGGCAGTGCAGTACTTATTATAATTAATTCTGGAAGTTTAAATATTTGACCGTTTTACCTTCTACGTATATGTGGTTTAATATGCGACACGTACTTTTTTTCACGTATGTATTCTTATAAAGTTAGCTATTATGGATTTACAGTCACTAGCAAGTGGAGGGTTGTTATTGGATTGTTTTCCTCTACAAAGTTATGAATTTTTATTATTAATACTTAGATTATTATCTTTTTTTTAATTAATATAAGTTATAATTTTTTTTATTTATATTTAATTATATAAATTTTATTTTATGTATTATTTCAATTTATAGCGTTGTAATTAAAAAATAGTAAGTTTAGTACGCAGAGATTTCCTTTCGTTAGCTGGGCTTAAACGCATTTGAAGTTCCCACACAGTAATTCACAGTATCTTAATATGAATTTTACACTTATCGCATTAAGATTTTTTTTCGTATTCTTCTATAGCAATTATAATTTTTCATATATAAAAAATATTATACGTTCACTTATTAACAAGTCAAGTTGTATTTTTTTTATTTGTAATATATACTATTTCAAGTTAAATAAATTATTAGAATTCATATAAAATTTAATATTATTTTCTATTGGTTTCAGCGTTCATATTACAAAGAGAAAAATAATAAAGGTATTTGTGAGAACATTTAATAAGTTAACGTCTCATATTGCTGAGGTGATAAACGCATAGTTTGGTCTCTAGATCCCGAATTAGATCAGCTTGTTCCTATCTCATCATTATGACGTTAAATTGTGTATTGTCTTTGGAAACAAAAAAAAAAAATAAGCATTCGTTGACTTAATACAATATATTTCTATGAACAAACAAAATTTCTTCAATATTTAACTATGAGTATATTATAAAGAAGAGAGGAAGAGATATGGCACACGATATTTTATTAACAAGATACTCTATGTGCGAATGGTCATGGTCGCGTAATTATACGAAATCTATCGGTCCTCGGAGAGATATCGTGCGGAGGTGTGAGCCGGTCTAGATCAATTTCGATTTGATTTACGAAATTAATGGTGATCGAAGCGTATATGAAACCAATATTAATGTCTCCTGAATCTCATTGATTATCAATTGCTAGTGCGAGATGTGAAAATGAAGGTGGGGCCGAAGGAATTAAATTATATGGCAGAGACTCATCTTACCGTATTGCGATTCAGAGAAATTTAAGGGCCGTAGAGACAAAATCAGAGGAATAAGGAGCTTTTTAAGCTCTCTTTCTTAGATGCGTAGATTCAGACATTAAATTCATTGATAACATTGGATAACGAATTCTACTATTAGCAACTGGTGACTTTCTTCATTAGGCACTCATTTGGTAATATTATGTATTAAGTCCGGAATTTGGTGTATAACTCACTTAATTAGCGGCTTGCTAAAACGCAGAATGATCGTTTAATGTAATTATAATGGGATATAACATTGTGTGATATAGATATTCGCATTTAAATCATTTGATTTTATTTCTTTATTGATTATTGTTATTTATTATATCTTTTATATATTATTCCTATGATTTATTTTTAGATATTAGAATAATTAATAAACATTTACAATCTCTTATTTTCGTGTGATTTGAGTAGATACTCTTGAATTACATTATTTATTCAATGTTAACTAAAATATCAATAAACTGAATATAATACTTATTGTTATAATTTAATTAATATTTTATTCAATAACTTTATTACGTTATATGTTAATTATTATAATATATTTTTAGATATTCTTTCTCAATTATGATTATTGTTCGTATATTTAAATTTCCTACATCAAGCAATTTATGAATTAAGTATGATTGATGAATAGCTTAATTATATTTTCAGTTATATTCTTCTTCCCTTGTCAGTTATGTATTATGAAGATGATTGGTGAAGTTGCGTGGTTAACTTTAATTTTTCCGTTTTTATATTTTTAAATAGAGAGTTATAGGAATTATATTATAAAACAAATAAGGAAAAACATTTATTACAGTTGCTATTAACGTTGTTATATTAACCCAAACGTGCAGAGACATGTCAACGAGTCATGCACTTTCCCCTTGATCACCCGTCTACCATTGTTGATTACAGGCTTGTAAGAGAATTAGCTATTAAAACTGGGGTGATATACGATGAACTTTGATTTTCAGTTTCTCTGGAAAGAAGAAAATATTTCCAACTACCCCTATTTAGGTTGAAAGACACATTTCGTATGTTGCGGAAATTTGTTATGGCAAATAATTTATCCAAATTCAGTCGTAGTTGTGGAAATCGAAAACAGAAGAAAAATCGAATGGGAAATCGCGAAACTACACCACCATTCACAAAGCGAGTAAAATTATAATGTTATTAATTGGATTATATTTATAGAGGATTATAATTAAATTATCTACATATAGATATACTGCGTTATTATTTGTAGAAGATTAAAATACTTGAGATCACTCATTACTACACGAAATCTTATCATCTAATAAAATTTTAATTATAATCGTTGTTTTTTATGAAATAATAGGCGCTATTGATTACATGTATTTGTCCTTAATTATGTGAATTGGATCTGTGCGTCGTGTGTATGTGTATTATATGTTTTTTTCAAATGTTTTTTATTTAATATATATATTTGGTTAGTTGTGTTTTGTGAATTTGTTAGGTTGCGGTTTGGTTATTAAGTTTCGGTGTAGTAGTGTGGTGTGTATGTGTCGTGGTCCTGTTGTAGTGGTGTGTGAATGTGTGGTATAGTTTGTGAGTCTCGTTTGTGAGGAGAGTGAGGGGGTGAAGTTTTGTGTAAGTGTGTGTGTACTGGTGTGGAGAGGGTATTGAGGAAGTGTGTGTGTGTAGGTGTGTGTTTGTGTGTATTTAAAGTTTAAATGTTCATTTGAATTATTCATTAATTTTTTTTTTTCTTTTTCCTTTTGAGTTTTAAGTGAGGATTATGGTTATAATATACTGTTTAATAGTTAGGCTCTTTTTCTCTTATTTGATATTATATCTTGTAATCTCTTCATTCATATATAGAAGATCGTTTGACATAGATTTATAAAGGGTGAAAATTTATTAATCCACTGAAGTGGGAATTAATAAATTGACATGCGTATTTCGTGCATCCTAGTGAATATTATATGCGAAACGCGGAACTTTTTTACTGTTGGGATTAACTACGTCACATAAACTTGCCTCCACGCGGTTGCGGGCCTCCTTTAGCAAATAATAAAATCATAGATAACAGCATTGCATTGAGATGGACTAAAATGAAATATGCGATGGTTGGATGCATTTTCGTCTAGTATACTAACACGCCAATCAAATTTAACTAGAGGGTATATTCTCTATTTCTGAATCGATATGTGAGAGAAAAAACCGGATTGAGATAAGATGGTGCACGAATATAAAAGTTCTATTACTCTATTAATGGCAAGAGGGGCTTTTCTAAGCAACGTAATTTCTGTGTGATATATTGCTATGTTAATACGACAGAAAGCATAAGGAAGGTGTCGATATTATATACTGGAAATTCAGTGGAAGAATTTAGTACATATGAATTTTCTCATCAAAAATAAAAGCAAGTTTTGTGGGACCTAATTAGTAATCAAGAACTGTTAACAAGTAAATTACGCACTTCTTTAAATATTTATAATCAAATATTTATATCAATATTATTTATATTTATATTATTTTCAATTTAATTTTATTTATTTATTTTTTATTAATTTATTATTTATTAATATTTATATATATATACATTATAAAGTGCATGTACCAGATTTATAATCATGAAACAATAAATAGTCCCAATATTGACATGAAACTTATTTTTTAAAAGTTCTATTTTATGCTACACGTGATAGTAAATATTGTATGTACGTATAGGAGTATTATTTATATATATAGTAAAGATATTATTATTATATTGATTTCAGATTTAGAATTTATTATTTATCAGAACGTTATGCTATATTTAACATTTCAATGCTATCATTTATTAATATATTTATATTATATATACATTATTTATAAGAAGAAAAACGTAAAATCTCTATTTAGATATACCTATTTCGTTTACTTATAATTCACTTAATTTTTAAAAATGTTTCGTGTATCAATATAGAATAATTTTGATTTATTATATATTATATAATTACACGAGTTGGTTGGAGGGTCATTTTATTTTATATTGGCATATTAATACCAAATTTCACAATACTTCGGATACAATTGGATAATGAACATGGATCGGGGTATAATCAAAAGGATGTTAGTTTCAATTTATTTATTATGCAAATTATTTTTTATTTTTGATCACAGCAGTAAAATATAATGGTTCTAGGTAAACAACTAATAAACTCAACAATTGCTTAAATTAATCTTTATTTATTAATTAATTCGATTAAATTATTAATCTTTAGAAACGATTTTGCAGGTGGGGGGGGAGAATATATCTGAACTGCTAGATTTGCGATCCATTCTATATGTTTTTATTCTGTATACGCACTTATAGTCAATACTGTTTTCTTACTAGGAAATTGAATTTACAAGAGATTTTTTTATAGGAACATTAATTTTAATTTATAGCCGTTTATTTAAATATCTTAATATAAAATGTTTCAAAACGGGAACTATGCCCTTCACCACGTCTTCCGGTAATGGGGCGGTAAGCTTGGACTTTCTTTTCGACTTGCGTCATACTTTCTACTATTTTCTGTTCAGTGCATGTGACCTACCTTAACCCCAGTCTGGGAAAGAAGGTGGGTGATGATATGCTCATGATATATATATATATATAATATATGTATATAATATAATTATATATATATATAATATATATATATAATATATATATATATTTTATATATATATATATATATAATATATATATATATATATATATCATATATATATATAATATATATATATATATATATATATTATATATATATATATATTATATATATATCTAATTGAAAAATCCATGTATTTATATGTATATATAACGTTTACGACATATAAATTTTTATATCGATTTATCGTATATATTATTATATATATAATATATATATATTATAATTATTCTATATAATATAATATTATATATATATATATATATTATAATATATATATATATATATATACTATAAATATATATATATCATATATATTATATATATATATTATATATATTGCTATGCGAAAATTGACTAGTAATTCTAACTAAAATTCACTAAACTTAATAAAGATTTTACGTGAATGCGATTTTAGGTCATGAGGTGATTGACGAGGTGAAAATCCGAAATTGAATCATTATAGAAATCTTTTACTACTAATAAAGGCTTCCTTTTCATAATTTGTTAGGATGTGTTTAATTTTATGAGTGCTGTCTTGCGATGAAAGAATGCTGTTTTAGATTCAGTGTTTATTTTTTTTGCAAATCTTTTGGGTAAGTGAATGTTATTTGCATATAGTTATTTAAATTTACTTACGATTAATTTATATATATATATATATATATATATATATATATATATATATATATATAAGTATATATATATATATATATATATATATTAAGTAGATATATAAATATATTTTTAACTGCATAATAAAAATATACAAATATATTATCTATATTTTTTTTTATAATGTATATTTTATATAATATTGTATCTATATATCTTTACAAATTATATATTTTATATATATCATATTATATATATTATATATATATATATATATATATATATATGGGAGAAAATTTCCACATCGCATGACCCTGTGCCTGGGAGAGAAAGAATTTCCACAACATATATTCTACGTGTCATAAGAGGACAGTGGTAGCTAAGTTCTGATTTCGCTACCACTTATTTATGCCCTAGGAATGCTCATACATGCATCAGACCTATTCGTGATAACCATAAACGTCCTTGATTCTTTTGGCGAAACTGAATGAAACGTCTGGGAACATAAAATGTTGGAGGATTAAGTGGTGAATAGAGGAGAAGAAAAGTGATGAATGTATTTACAGTAGAAAGGGAAAATATGATCTGTTTGCTGTGACTGAAACAAAGAAGAAAGGTTGTGGTGAGGACGACTGGTGTGGAGTGAAATGCATGTGTGTGTGCTGGAGTGGAGGGGAATGAGAGGGGTTAGAGAAGAAGTTGCAAACCTATTGAGTGATTTGTAGCATAGAGCTTTGGTGAGTTTTGTTTGTGTGAGTACTAGAATATGTATAGTTAAATTTAAGTTTGAGGTTAAGATATGTGTTGTTGAAGCATGTGGTTCATCTGAGGGGAAATTGAGAAGAGTGAGATTTTCTAAAATGATCGAAAGAGGGATAATATAACAGGTATCTTTGTGGTTGAGGGAAAAATGAGAATGGTAAGAAGGCGATTTATTTGTGTGTGGAGAGAGATATGTGTGTAAGTAATACATTCTTCGGATACAAGACAATTCACAAGTATAAGAGAGTTGATGTAGGTAGAGATGGAGTCGAAGTGAAGAATATAACTAATTTTCTGTTTGTGAAGATGCTGAAGTATGTGATAAATGTTAAAATCAGTGATGGAAATATCAGATCATTATGTTGTTTTATATAAAATTAAGTAACGGAGGGAAAAGAAAATTAGGAGTGAGAAGTTAAGTGAACAAGGTTATAAGGAAAAGTATGTGAGAGCACTTGAAAATAAATCAGTTGAATGTAAACAAGATGAAACTGAACAAATCTGGACGCAAATGAGGGAGGTCATGTTAATGGTGTAAGAGAAGTTGTGGATGTGCTAAAGAAAGAAGTAAGAATGTCTATAGTGAGTGGCAGAATGAAGGTAATGCGAGCTGTTAAAAGTGAAAAAAAAAGCGTAGTTGAAGCACTTGATTGTGCTAATTCATGAGGTTCGATGAAAAGTTTGAAAGTTGAAATAGTGATTGTGTGTGGGTTTGAATGGTGAAGTAGGTATTTTGGGGATCAGGTAATATTTAATAGGGAGCATGTATTAGCAGAAGTTGAAGTGGTAAATGGGCAGGTATGGATGGAATTTTGTGAATAATAGATCAAGGATGAGGTGAGACTTGTGATTGATGGGTAAGAGAGTTGTGTTAAAAGGCTCGTTGTGGAATGTGTAGTTCGGTGATTGTGGAGAGAACAATATAGTTAACCGTGTTTATAAGAATGCAATGTAAATCAAACTGCAGAACTACAGGGGAATTAAATTTATTATTGTTGTTACTTAAATTATAATAGTATTTTGGTAGAAAAGAGTGCATTGAGTGACTGAGAGCTTTATTGGTGAGAAAGGTATATTTAGAAGTTGTGGGAATATTGTAGATCAATTTTTTACACTGAAGCAAAATAAGTAAGAAAACGGGAGAGACGGGAAGTGAAAACTTTATTTGGGTTTTAAAGCGTTGGCTGCCACTTGTACCACCGGCACCACTCTTCTCTTAAGGGAAATCGGATAAAAGGGAAATAGAGAATTAATAAGAAAGAATCTCTTGAAAAAAAATACTCATACAATGGTGTTGGTGGAAGACTTTTGAATGGAATTGAAAGTGTGTATGGTGATAGTGAAGCGTGTGTAAAAATAAATGGAGTAGAGAGTTAATAGTATAATATTAATAGCGGAGTGAATCAATGATTTGCTATGTCTCCATAGTTTTTTATTTTGTAAATAAATGGAGTGATGAAAGAATTTCAGGTAAGGGTGGTAGGGGGGAAGTGCTAGAATGTTGGAGAATGGAAGAGAATGGATAGACCCTTGCTTATCGTACGCAGATGATTTAGTTTCATGTGGGGAATCTGAAGAAAGTTTGAGAAAATTTGTTTCCGCGTTTGCCAGGGTGTGTAAAAGAAGAGGCTTGAAAAGTAAATGTAAATAAGAGTAAGGTGATGGTCTTAGGTGAGGAGAGTTCATCTAGGATGATAGGCAACTGGAACAAATATCTCAGTTTAAATATTTAGACTATATGTTGAATTAAGAGGAATTAGATGATGCTGAGTGTAGTAGAAAAGTTGTTTTGAATGCAAAGGAACTAAGACCGGAGTGCGATAAGGTTATGCATAAAGGTATATAGTTTCCAGTATTATTGCATAATTGGGAAACTATGGTTAAGAAGAAGAGGTATAGATCTAATGTGCAGTCCGTACAGATGCATAATCTTAGGGGCTTGCTATGTGTGAGAAAAATTGATAAAATGATGAATGATCGTATTAGTGAGCTGTGTGATGTGAGGAAAGTGTATTAAGGTGGTTTGGTCATATGAGAAGTGATGGATATTAGTCGAATTTTAAGCAGGCGTATAGTGTTGCGTGTGTTGGTAAGCGACCGACTGGAAGATAAAAGGAAAAGTGAATAGAGTGAGTAAAAGAGTGTCTGATATAAAGGAATGTGAAAATATCACAAGTTAGAAGAATTGTATATAATAGAAGCAAAATTCCTGGTTTTGTGAGGGGAATATTGTTGTAGGCCTGGCCCAGAAAATGAACCTTGACACTGACAAGACATCACAGTAGTTGACTGTCACGGTATATGAAGCTTTAGGCCGGATTTTGGACATGACGGTCTCGCATTTAACGGTATGAGGGGAGGGGGAGTTGTGGGGGAAATTTCTTCTTCAACTCAGGTCATGGTCTTTTACTATTTTTTTTTAAGTTTCACACCTCGCTGATATTCCCCTATATTCTAGGTGGGAAACTATTCTAGGTAGTTTCTACCTAGGGTCCGGAGAAGGGATCGAATCCAGGTCCTCTGCCTTGAGACTGTCGATCTATCGATTGTCGACTGTAAACATAGTTTCCCCCACCCCACCGCAGTTCTGGGTAATCAAGGGGCAGCTAATGATGATGATGATGATGAGGATACATCAGTGATAACCAAACATGTTTAATTGTGTATCATTTGAACAAACAAGCATAGAGTTTTATGAATTTTAGTTATACAGAAATATCAAATACGCCAAAAAGAGAAATTAAAAAACAATAAAATCAAAATTTTTTTTATAAACATGGTAATTTCAATTAAGTTTTAAATAACTTAAAAATTATCTTTACTACTACTATTACTACTACTACTACTACTACTACTACTACTATACTACTGAGAACTATCTACTACCTACTACTACTATATTACTATTGCTACTATACTTATTACTACCATTAATAATATAATAATAATAATAATAATAATAATACCATAACAATAATACTAAGAAATAATAATATTCATAACTATAATATAGTGAGAAAGAAAATGATTAATCACAAATAATTAATTATAATATTAATTGTATTGTAAATAATAATACAATGAATAATGAAAATTTATTTTTATTCTTATAAATTAAGAGACTTAAATCATAAAAAATATTTTATGAAAAATATTGTACTGATAGATGAAATATATATAATAGCAATGATACGTGAAATAATAATAATAATAATAATAATAATATATATAATTTAATGTAGTAATAATAATATAATAATTAATAATAATATTATTATTATATAGTAAAGAAATGAATTCACATGGTTTAGCAACCGGCATATTACATTTATTTTTATTGAAATTTGGATGAAAAGTGTGCAGATTTGTCTATCTGTGTGCCTGTGGTGCGTGCCTGTGTGTGTGTGATTGTGGGTGTGTGTGTGTGTGGAAAGTATGTGAATGTTGTGGTGTGTGTGCGTGTGTGAAAGTATGTGTATATGTGTGTGTGTGTATTCATAATTTAGTCCGTCCAAAACGTAAAACAATCGTTTGTTTATTTGAAATTGCTAAAATAGCAGGACATAATGCACAAATTAAAAAACTTGTGAACGAATTTGACCTCTTAAAATGTTTACAAAGCGTTTCTTCGTTTAATGCTCTAAATCTATTGTGAGGGGTTAATTTTCGCCAAGGATATTTGCATTTTTAAATAATACAATAAACATTTTAACTTATTTGTGATTTTTCAGGCTAAATACAACCAATCAAGATAGAGGTTAAAAAAAAAAATTTTTTTTCGTATGGTTTTATATATATATATATATATTTATATTATTATATATAAATATATATATATATTATTATATATATTATATATATATAATTTTATAATATATATATATTATACTCAATAGTATATATATAATATATTATATATTTATATAAAAAATACACCTGATGTATTTATTTATTCTATTTATACATTTGATTGCAGTTATTGCAATTTATATATATATATATATATCTATAATAGTAGTATTATATATATTATATAAATAAATATATAATATATAACTACTATACTAATATATAATATATATATATATTATATATATATTATATATATATACTATCACCACCAGGTGAGATTAAAAAAACGAAAGAAGCCTCAATTCCATAAGAGTAAGGAATAAGCACAAGCCCTGAAGTCCAATTTAAAAAGTCGACAATGTTTACTACGTGGTAAGGATGTCAAACGTGGTTAGGAAATAGATAAAGGGAGCGTGTTCCAGAGTTCATGTAAAGATTGAGCATAGATTTAGTTTTGGGTAAGAGAGTTGGACAGAAAACAAATAAGACTGTATAGAAAGGCTTGTCGCAACTCGCAAGAACTCTCCTAACAATGAAGGAGTATGCCGATCGATTGGAGAGGTCAGAAGAAACAGTTCATTATAGTAGCCGACAAATACGGGAGTGACGAAACGATATCATATGGGTAGAGAGAGGACTGAAAGTGTTAGTGTAGAACTAAGCAGGGTCTCTTAACACCATTCATTCGCGCCTGGCAAAAAAAAATTACCCGTAAATCATAACCGTTAAAATTTTTATATATAGTATATTAAATATATTAGTATATATTAATATGATACTATATATATATAATAATTAACTCAAGTATATATATAAATATACACTATATATAAGCCTAATATAATAAATATTATATATATATCACTCTCTATCTCTCTCTTAGAATAATAATTCATAATAATAAAAAATATATATGTATATATAATATCATATATAATATAATATATAATATATATATAGTATATATATTATATATATTATATATATATACCTATTATTTATTTATATACATAGCTATATATACTATATATAGTAATACTATTACATTTCCTTCAATACTATACATATACTATATATATATAACCGTGTTATTTTTTTCGTTTTTGCTGTAGTTGTCTGCCACGTTCTAGCACAACCTAGGGCCGCGCGCCTCATGTTCTTGCCGCCCTAGTATTTGCCTAGTTTGCTAGCGGTTTAAGAGGGCTCTGAGAACAAGAGAGGTGATAATATAAAAATCTTTAGACTCTATCTACCTTTTTAAGGAAAAGCCATGTGATTGAGCACCAAGATGTGTAGACTACTGCCATGGCATGCGAAGACAACCCAATCAAAAAAGCAAACAGCTGGGGTGAATTAATGAAATTCAAAAGACACAATCAGAGAACCCAGACTTTTTGAAGCTTGCTTAGGAAGAGAAGTGGTGTAATCCTTTCAATTAAGACCAGGAGAAAAGAATCACCAAGAATATTAAGGACTAGAGGTTTACCGGAAATCTGCATCAGCATTTGCGGATATCTTTATCAATTTCGATGTCCTCAACCGCATTCGCCTCCGCAGATACTGATGCTGATATTATGTGGAGAGTTCAGGATTCAAATATACAATTGTCAATGTTTATCCAGGAAGCGGATTTGAAATGAGTAGGAGAACGGAGTGTCGCGACATCCTCAGATGTATAGAAAAGATTATAGTAGGAACTGGGATCGTTAATGAAAAGGAAGAATAGAGTTAAATTCTGAGGAAATCACTATTGACAGGATAGAAAGGAGAAGTCGCCAGATCAACAATAGACTATAGAGCAATTTAAAATAAAGCTACACAAAAATAAGCAAATGGAAGAAGGTAACACAAAGGAAGAAAGTTTGTAGAGCACCGACGCATATCATACCTTGTCAAAAATCTTGATATTTATAGAGTCATCTCACAAGGCTTCCCATAGTTCCTAAGAACGTCATAAATATGTAGGATAGTATAGTATATAAGCAGTTGAGCTTATTTTCGGAATAGATTGGACATATGTGCGCTTCCAACACTGAGTGATAGAGAATATAATCGAACTAGGCACAATGTCAGCTCAGACCCACCCTTCCTAAAAACACTGGGAGAAAATTCATCCGGGTCGCTTACCTTCCAAACGTTCATATATTTCATCATCCTGTCAAATGTAATCATAGGTCTAGGGTTGAGTTAGAGGAAGTCAGATTAGCCTTTTCAGTTGGAGAAAGCCATGAATGAAGATAAGAGAGGAAAAGGAATATATTCAGAAATTTTTAGTGATATTTTGCCTGAGGCCAGAAAAATTTATCAGTTGCATAACCAAGAGGTCAGTGCACTTTCGCTTGCTGAGAATGTTCCTTTGCTTAGATTGATAACCGAACAACTATTTAGAGTTAATTAAATATTAGTGACCGATAGCATAGCAAGAATTTTTCCAATCCTTATATGCACTGTCTCTAGTCTGAATGGCGTGAGAGCAAGCAAGATTGAACAATGTGGATTTTGAGGAGAACGATTAAACGTGGAAGGAGTGAACCTGCTCATCCCATCGGCGATTACTGCTCGATATATTATCGGAAGAAACCAAAGCTTCTTCAGAGTCAAAGCAATTATCCCAGGGATAGTTAGCGAAATGCAATCAATGCAAAGTTTTCCAATCAGCCGAAAAAAATTACATGAGATATGCTTAGGTTATGATGGAGCTGTTGGAGTGAATGCAGTAAAATTAAGATTTATAATACTGCGCTCAGATTTACCAACAGGAAAGCAAATGGGGTATTAATGAATAGAATGACTAGTGGTGAAGCTTAGATCATGGGTGTACTAGAATTTGTTGAGACAATCTGGAATATATGAGGTTACCTGATCAATTGCTCCATACCCTCAAAAATGTCGAATGATTTGTCATTCTTCTCTTCTGGATCAGTCGAAGAGGACCCCAACCACTCACCGTAGTGTAAATTGAAAACCCCTAAATTTAATACCTCATCATAATAGTGTCAATTAATTGATAAATGATGTATATTTTAACTCAAATGTTTTTTAGTAACTTAAGATATTAGATACATTGATACCAAAAACTCTTCACTATCCACATCCGCATTCGCAAATAGGAAAAATCAAGATTTGGGCCACCCATATTAAGGACAGACGAAGGTTTGATGTTTGTGTTTTCTAAGATATTATAGTTGTGTGGAAGATTATGTCGAGCAAAGAGAAGAAAGAACTGTTTTTAATACATTGAAAACAACCTTAAATTCAGTGCCCTAATTAGAAATTCGAGAAAGATCAGAGGTTACTTGCTCCAAGGAGGCCCTCCTAGTATGAGCTAATTGCTACTGGGTGGGATGTCTTTCAAAATGAAAACAGTAATGAAGGATGGAGTTGTTAGCATAGGAGTGGATAGGTGATGAAGTAGGAGTAAAAGAGAGAAGATCATTAATGAAAAGTAGAAAGAGGGGTGGGGATAGGACAAAACCCTGTGGAACACCATTATACTAAGGTGGTGTTGGTTTGGTGGTTTTTGGTAGTTGGTGGTGTTATAAATATATACATATATATTTATATAGATATATATATATATATAATATATATATAGTATATATATATATATATATATATATATATATACTTATAATACAATATAAGTTATATATATATATATATATATATAATATATATATATATATTATATAATATATATATATAATATAATTTATATATATATATATATATATATAATATATTATATATATATTTAGTTAGATGTGTAACCGTATATTTATTATTTATTAATATATCAATTATATATATATAATATATATATTATATGATATATATATTATATATTATATAATAATATATATATATACGTTATAAATATGTATATATATTTCTATATATATTATATATAGATTAATATAGGGTATATATTATATATATATATAATATATAGTATATAGTATATAATAAGAGGGTATATTATATAATATATATGCTGTAATATATATATATATATATATATAAATAATATAATATATATAATATATATATATATATAAGTATAATAGATATTTATATAATATATATTATAATTTCCTATATGATATATGTTATATATGTTATATATTATATCAATAAATATATTTATTTAGTATATATATATATAATATATATATATATTAAATATATATATATATATATATATATATAGTATATATAATTAGATCGTGTTTTTAGGGTGATTGGACTTTAGTATTATTAGGTAGTGCTCCCATTACTTGGTTGTGTCTTCGGGGCTGCCTCTATGTATTTGAGTTACGGACGAGTCTTTAGTGATGTATCTAGAAGAGTGTCCATAGTAGGTTCTCTATACTGCGCTGAAGCGATCGGCTTAGTTCTAGGCTTCGTTCGCGTTTGTTTATGTTTTATTAGATGGTATATAGATATATATTATATAGTACAGTATAATTATATATATATATATATATATTATATATAATATATATATATAATAATATAATATTACTATATATATAATATATATATATATATATATTATATATATACATAATATAATGTGCAATTTAATCAATTTTCAAAGTTTTTGAATCCCCGTTGACAAGTTATTGCTATTTTTTTATTCTAATGATTGACACCTATTACGCTGCATACAACGTATACCGCCTTATGATCTGTCAATGTTAATTTATTTCGCATGAACAACTCAAGCATCTGAGTAATTATCTTCTAAAATATAGCTCCATTGAGTAAAAGTTATGAGATGCCTGACAAAAGTAAGAGATCGCTTTATTGCCAAATTTAATGCTATTCCGTACATAATCTTAGTTATTCATTGCCGAAATCGGAAAATTAAAAAAAAAAAATGAGGCCAAATTGCTTTGTTTTAAGCTATAAACGGGAGTGCGAACTAAGAATGAAAGGAAGTTTAGCAGTCGTCCGCTTTTAAAAATATAATTTGGCCTTTTTATCTTTTTATTATAGTAAAGCTTCAGTTAAATTCGTCACATGCATCTTGTGTAGGTCAATGAAATTCACCATAACCACTCATTAGACTATCATTTCAAAAAACATCAATGAAACTAGTTGTCATCAGTTCGGAAAAAGGGTAAATCCCATCAGATATCGATATTTTACAAAAATGAAAATTTATTTAAAATATTCCATCTTTTGCTAGTGCCTTCACATACTGTTTCATGAATTGTTCTGCATTCAATGCAATCGCCTATAAAAAACATTTCACACATAAATATAAAAAATTTATTATTCAACGTCGTTAATTGTTATCTACTACTACTATCCTATCTATCTAATCTATCATCTATCATCCTATGTATCTATCTATATATATATATACTATATATAATATATATATTATTATATATATACTTATATATAATTAATAATATATAATATATATATTAGTATATATATATAATATATATATATATATATAATATATATAATATATATATATATAATGTAATTACTTTTTTTAACTAAGCAAATACCATAGGCTAAACGCACGGTAGGTCAGCGTACATGCATGGCAGATCGCTCACTGAAACGCTAGCTTCTAATACTCGCTGCGCGCGAGCTTTGCCATATAAGAGCCGTAAACGGCACACGCTCGCGCCCAGCTCGCATTAGAAGCGAAGCTCTTCAGCCATGCGGTCTGCCATGCTATTACGACAACAGCCTTGCATTATCCATGGTATTCGTTTAGTTTAAAAAAAATGAGGAAAATAATACGTAATTATTAAAAAAATAATTTTCTTAAATTTTTTTTATACAAATGTAGCCCAATTCTAATTTTTGATTGCAAATTTACGTTTACGAACAAACGAAAAATTTACGTTTTACAGCAAAGCACATTTATGTTACTCTTTAGTTTAAATAAAACATTCAAGTTAATATATACGTAATTATAAAAAAAATATTTAATTTTTTAAAAATATTTTATGTAAATTACCGAAGATAAATTCAGTGAATAAAATCCTAGAAAATAACTTATATATGATATAATATTCGGTTGTGGATAAGTAGTAGTATGTGGCGGGTCTATATATATATATATATATATATGATATGGTAACAAAGATATCCGAAAATTACGATTTATCGGAAAAATCCAATCGATAATCCGATAGCGCTACCGGCTTTCCGAATATACCAATTAAGTTTTTCCAGTCCATTTAGCTCATCGGTAACTAATAAAACTTTCAATCTCTTCTCCAGCTATTTCAACTTTAATATATAATAATTAAATAACTTGATGAATTTCCCTATTATTAAAGATTATGTCGAAAATGGCAAAGTTTATCAATAAATATGGTGTCAAAAATTTTGCAATTTTCAATTGCATAATTATTAAACCTGAATCTTGCAGACCTCAATTTGAATAACTCAGTTTGTTAAGAACGCTGTCCAAAATAAATATACTTAGATTTAAATTGTTTTACCCTTCCTTAGTAAGATCATCCCACTTTAACTCTTTAGAAACTTCATATGCTCGCAAAAAACTAATGTGACGTGTACGATTTTCTGCTTTACTAGTTACGATATTATCTTAAAAATGTCAAAAATGTCCGACCTAATTACCCTTAGAAATAGATAAATGCGGTAATCACCGTTTACATAAACCAAAAGTTAACAGTTACATACAACGTTTAGTTGCATCACTTGTGTCCACACTCCCACAAGTTTGGGCAAAAGGGTTTCTCGAACATTTCTTTGTTTATCATTCAATATAACAATGAGGATGAGAACGTACTCAAAAGTTGTCCATAAACGCACATTAACTGATTACACAAACCGTTTGACACTTCCTTCAGGCATATTATACAATGAAACCACAAAGTGTACCTCACATATGACGCATGATCATATATTATTATATATAATATATTATATATATATATATATATATATATAATATAATATATATAATATATTATATATATATATATATTATATATTATATAATATAACTATATATATATAATAATAATATATATATATATATATATATAATAGTATGATATGGTATGGAGAAGATAAAGTGATTAACACATCCCCTTTGGAGGAGGTTTTTCTGTAAATACTTGGCACTCAACTGGCAATTATTTACTAAAAAATAAAAAAATAAAAAAAAAAACTTAGATATACAGAAAAACATCCGAAATCAAAGTTTAAAAACCCTCCTAATAACACCTGTTTTTTATTTAATATAGATTATAGATGAGAATTAGAAAAACGTGAGAAAAGATAACAACATTGTAATTTTAAAAGATTATAGAATAATCAAAGATCGTGTATATGAAGCAATAATTTAACGTGTCGTACGTGAGTGTCATTTTTTTTCTTGCAATTCACCAGCTTGATCAAGTCATGTATCACCATTCCCTTAATGAGCCCATATTATCTTCAATGGTAGCAAATTCGTCCAACTGATGAGAAATAATGAGTCTTGGAGATCAACAATAAATATTTTTAAATACTATCCACCATTTTGTTAAATGCGTCGCTTACTATAATGTTATTAAAGAACATTGTTTAAATAACTTCAAGAAGGTGGATCCTTGTGCAAAAGTGTTAATAAATATTTGGGTAGAAAATATTATCTTAATGTTTTTCTTGACAACTATTTACTGTATAAAAGGCTAACCAAAACAATATTTTAAGGAGAAAAAGAAGTATACTGATAAAATACCAAGAAATAAAAACAATTATCCATATATTTAACATGCCATATTTGAACAAAATTTAAAAGAAATGACCATGTACAACATCAAAAGGTTTAAACATTAACATGTAAAAGGCAAAAGCTTTTTTTTTATTATTAATCACATACAAGAGTAGAAGTGTATTTACAAATAAGGTAGAGAAAAAAAAACAGAAGAGAAATCCATTCAAGTTGAAATCTACCACAAATTTCTCAGGTGGCCGCAAACACAGGTTTTAAAGTATGGAAGATTAAATTCAGCAGGAAAAACAGTAGGTGTAAAGGAATTGTAGTACCCCTAGAAATAGATAAAGCGGTGACGTCACGTTACACAAACAAAAGTCATTGCTCTATTGCTTGGGCTACAGCTCGGTTCCACGAAGTAATGATATTTCATTTGTGATTGAGACTGCAGAGACCTGAAAAATCATTACATGCAGAAGCAGTGACCGAATCGAATATCACTAAATCCAGGAATGAAGAATGTTGTCTACAAACCACTGATTGATAAAAAAAAAAAGTATTTCAACCTCCACTCCATATCAAGTTTGATCTGATGAAGAGCTTTATTAAAGCAATGGAGCAAAATGGTCCTGAAATTAAATACTTTAGACAAAAATTCTCGAGGATCAGTGATGCAAAGATCAAAGAGGGGATCTTTGTAGGACCTCAAATATGAGACCTGATGCAAGGCTAGGACTTCGTTGGGCATTTGAACCAGGTTTGGAAAGCTGCACGAGAGTCATTCAAGAGTGTTTGCCAGAACTTCTTAGGGAATCAAAAGGCAGGCAACAATCAAGAAGTAGTGGAGGATCTTTTAAAATCTTACAAGATCATGGGAGGACGTCTTTGAAAATCCGCTTCTTGCAATCGCAACTAAATTTCTTCCCAGCATATCTTAGAGCGGTCAGCGACGAACATAGTAAGCGGTTCCACCAGGACATTTCCGGAATGGAAAAGCGGTATCATGGGAAGTGGAGTCCAAATATACATGCTGATTAATGTTGGAACCTCGAGAGGGACATTCCTGCGGCAAAATACACAAGAAAGTC
This sequence comes from Trachelipus rathkii, assembly GCA_015478945.1. Classification (NCBI taxonomy): domain Eukaryota; kingdom Metazoa; phylum Arthropoda; class Malacostraca; order Isopoda; family Trachelipodidae; genus Trachelipus; species Trachelipus rathkii. Next base: position 31,413 of record JABUQX010033637.1, read on the forward strand.
CTACACCTTTTCCATTTAGGTAAGTTAGTCCTTTGTCGTGTATATACGTAATAGTGTAATGTCAACTTTAAGCGGATGTTACAAATAATCCTTGCGCGATATAGGAATTCTGAAAACATATTTGAATTCAGGTGAAAAATTACTATAAAGTTCACTTGGTTTACCTTTTGTTACAAAAAAATATTAAATTTTGTTGGCCAGCGAATCTCACTCATTTGAACTACTCGAAATAGAAAAGCAGAAAGACGTATCTACACCGGAACTTTCAAAACTTTATTTTAAAGTGTTTTTTTTTCCTTATTTTCCACCAGTTTTTTTTTTTTTTTTTTTTTTTTTTTTTGCAGTGCCAATTTAATGCCAGAATTGAGTGGAAGTATTTCGAGAATTTCCACTTCTAATAAAAATTTTCTAAGTAAAAATTTAAGGATTTTGCCTCCACTAAAAATTTAAAAAAAAAAAAAAAAAAACAAAAAAAACAAAATCAAAAGTAAAATTATTGCTATTTTTTTTTTACTAATATTTTCCCGAAAATTGGAAATTTTCATGTATATATGAAACTTAGAGTATAGATTTTATTAATTATATGTTTATTTGAAATTTTCAGAGAGATCGGGAATTGGGCAAGTTACCAAACGTAATATTTTAACTGCATCTTTATGTTATACCAAAGATTTTAAATGTCCAAAAGTAGTGATTGGACTATTATGAGATTTTTGGCCGATGACGATGACGATGACGATTAGTGCAAATTTTGCCGAGACGTACGATTTGAGCGATATTTGAAAAAATATTATAAAGATTTTGTTTTTTCTCTCTCGTCTCTTTCTCTCTGTTGTTGCTGTGGGTCGCGTCGGTTTTGCTTTGCGTTCACTGGTGTGTTGAGTTAGTGGTTGGGTCTTTGCTCTGGGGTGCTTTGTTATGCGTGTCTCTCGTCTGTTCCGTCTCTCTGCTTCTTTTCTATTAGTAGTGTTAAGTGTTAGGTGGGGGTTAGTAGTTGTATGTAGTTTTCTGTGGAGTTATCTGTGGTTGTGGTGGGGTTTTTTGTGTGTAGTTGGGGTTGTGTTTGGTGTGTGTGTGGTGGGTGTAGGGTGGGGTGGGTATTGTTTGTTATGGGGTGTAGTGTAGTGGTTGCCTGGTGGTTTAGGTTATGAGTTATGGTTTTATGTGGAGGGGGTGAGATTGCCATTTTTATCATGGATCAAAACATTATCGCGGTTATGATATGATTGATTTTTGGGTGTTATTGGCGGAGTGATGAGGGTGCTAGTTGTTATTTGATTGGTGATTGAAGTTGTGAGCTGTTGGTGGTGTTGGGTTGAGTTGTATGGTGTTTTGTTGGTTAGGTGGGTAGGTTCTAGGTAGGGGCTGTGGTTTGTGTGGTTGTTGTCGTTTGGTGTAGTTGATTATATATTATGGTTAGTTGTGGTGCATGATGGGGTGGGCTGTTAGGGAGTTACTCAGGTGGGGTGCCAGGTGGTGAACCTGCCGAAATGTTCTCGCAAGTTTGTAAGCGAAGCATTAAGTGAGTCCTCCTGTTGTGAAGTGCTCAGTATATTAATAGTGAGGTATATAAGTAATATGGGAGATAGATCATAGGAAGATTAATAATCAAGAATTAATGTTGTCTATTGTTAATTGGTGGTATAGAATTTGAATAATTTATTAGATAGATAAAATTTATGTATATTATTGTGTATTATTATTTTAATTGGATTAAGTGAGTATGTTAGTGTAGTATTGATTATAGGTGAGTTAGATTGATAGCGAATCGGAATGTGGGATTGTAAATTACATTATATAAAATTATTGTATGATTAGTATTGTGAGAGGTTTGATGGATGAGTAATATTAATAATTAATAAATTTAATAATATATAATAAATAAAATAATAATAATTAATAATTAATAAATAATTAAATAATTAATAATTAATAATAATTAATAATAATTATATTAAGTATATAATAATAATAATAATAAATAAATTAATTAATTTAATGAATTTATGAAAAGATTATAATTGGGGAATTGAGGAGACATGTTGCGGGTCCCGAGATGTGCGAGGTGCTAAGGTTGCGGTCCAATGGAGTAAAAAAGATTTTAGACGGAAGTGGGACTAAATGGTAAGTGGTGGCGTCTCAGATGTGTTGGAAGTAGTTGATATACATAAGTTGGGTACGTTCTGTGAGGTAGTGATTATTGGGTGTGGGGATTTTGGGTGTAGGTGGTGATTTGTATTAGTATTGTGAGTGTGTGAAATGAGGTAGTGGTGGTTGGACTTGTTAATCGGGTGGGTGTATTATTTTACTTGTGGTGGTGTCGAGTCTAAGGTTTTCATGTGCTGTGTTGGCGTGTTGCGATTTAGGCTGTGAGAATGTCTTTGCGCTCTTATTCGTCTCCCAGTGATTATGACGCATTTGTGGTCGGTGAGTGTGGTGTGGCTTTGTGTGTGCTCTTCGGGCCATCAGGCTTGAGACAGTGCGTATTGGGGGGTGAAAAATTCCTTGTCGTGTCTCCATGATTGGCATTCTCGCAAGTGGTGCATGTGCTTCGAGGGTTTTGCTTAGTTGAAAGCTGGGTGGTGCTCAGGGATACCTGCGAGCGAGCAAAGTGCTGCGGCTGTGGGTCATTTCAAATAGTCGAGAGATGTGGACTTTGCTTAACTCCGTTGGTTTCGCCTGTACTATGATCAAAGTTGTGGTTTGCTTTGTCTGGCCGCTGTTGGTGCGCGATAAGAGTAATTTGAGCTTTCCGGCTAACTGCGGTATAATGCTTTCCTCTTCCTCTGATTTATGTGTCTGTTGTTGAATGTTTCCAACCTGAAAAAGGGCAAGTTCGTTTTGTCGGTTTTCTCCTTTTATTTCCCCCGAACCTTCGAACCCTAGATGACGATTTCTGGCAATTTATTCTCTTTTTTCCTCCTCCTTTCTCCTCTCAGGTGCTCTATGTCTATACCAGTCGTTAGTCATGGCCCCTAAATTATAAGATAGGACAACGGGTGCCGGATGGCATTCCTCCCCAAGTTTTGAGTGAGTATTGCTTCCGTGATGGTTCCGCGCCCACTCGGTTCACACTATAATCTCCGCTATGCTCAATACTTAACCTTCCCCTAGTGTTGAGCTCGCAATATCCAACCTATCGATAAGGAAGCCGCTCTAACTATCGACCTATTGCCGTAACTTGTATTCTATCTAAGATTCTTTGAAAACCTTCTCAACCCTTACATCTTAGACCATCTGGAAACTCATTCCCTTCTTTCCGAAAGCCAGTACGGCTTTCAGCACTCGAGTTCTTCTGGTGATATATGTTCCTATCAACCCGAAACAATTTATGGTTTTCAGCTCCTAGGAACTACGGAAGCTTGCCGTGGTGGCGCTTGAAAAAATCTAAAGCATTTGACCCGAGTATGGCACGCATCACTGCTCTCCAAGTCCCCCTTGGATTTCCCCTCTCTCTTGCTTAATTATGTCCTAACTTTCTTTTAAAAATCTCTAAATATCGGCTGTTTTGACTGGGCGAACTTCTTTTCTCCTTTTCTGTCATAGTTGGTGTTCTCTCAGTGGTTCTGTCTTATCTCCTACTTTTATTCCTACTTTTCATTAATGACACTCTCTCCCACCTGCACATCAAACTCTATCCACTCATATACTGAGACTCGACCCTTCATCTTCAACTCAAATCAATTTTCTGCTCCCTCTCTTACTTCTAGAATTGCCTCTTAATCTTTAATCTTTCCTATTCTATTCATGGGGTTTATGAACTTCTGGCTGTGTTCGTCTCAATCCTTCTGAAATGCCAAATGTCTCTAAAAAAACCATAAGACTTCTGCCCAATCTCCTTCTTCTAAAACGTTTCACTATACTTCACTATCTCTTATTCGAAACGGTTTCTCATCGATCTCTCCTGTTCGACACTAAAACAATAACCTGGCCATAACCCTAAACAAAGAATATCTGTCCTTGGGAGACCTCACATGCTCACAACAGGTCTCAGGTGCGGCCCTCCAAAGAAAACTGGGAGTTTTGTTTCCAGCACCCCTCGCCGAGATATACTCTTTGTTTGCTTCTAACATCAGTTGCTCCAGGCTTATACAGGGTCTCAATTCGCCTTGTAATGGATTCGACTAGTTCCATATCTCTGGGAAACAGGGGCGTCTAGTTTTCACCCGTCATATCTGGAATATAGGGTCGGTAGTCAAAACACCAAAGGCTATAAACTGTTCTGTACTTGGTGCTTTATCCTCTATTCTATAGGCACCCCAGCGCCAAGTGGACTCGAGGGAACTTTATCACTCGCGTGCCACCACCTTGAAGACGCCCTCGTAGCACTAGGAGTGCTGTATCTTAGTGTGATTATTTTGTGTTGAGTATGGTAACTCCAGGGGGCTAGTTCGGCTGTGTGCTTTCTTCTTTCCCGTCACCTCTTTCTGGGAATTCTCTCCATCTCTGTTGTCCGCTATTTAATCTCCCTCACTTTAAAGCCCTGCGTCTGTGCTCATCTCGCAATTTGAGCTAGAGGGTGAACCTTTGAGCGTACTACACCCTCTCCGTGAATAGGGCTCTGACTGTGAGTGGTGGCGACAACTGAAAAAAAAATCCTTGGTTGGGCAGATATGTGGCAAATGAACTATATCCCCTACTCACCCATACTAAAACATCGATTCAGATTATCCAGAAAATCGCACTCTCAACATTACCCTCTCAGATGGACCATAAGGGGGGGGGGGGGGGGGGGGGGGGGGGGGGGGGGGGGGCGGTGGGGGGGGGGGGAAACCACACATACTTTTACCTCTTCAAACTTAATATTTAAACCTTTAGAATCTAACGCACTCACAACACACAAACTACCCATCAGCTCCTCTAACCACAAGTCACCTCAATCAGAATTGCCACGATTGCTTCTATCTCCCTCTCATATCCGCTTTCAACACCACCACACAGAACACATATTCACACCATCATCCACTTTCCTTCCATCTTGTTTCAGTCACACACAGCTAGCAAATCAAATTTTGCCCTTTCTAAAATACATAAAATCCCCTCTCTCCTCTGTACTCCTCCTAACATTTATTCCTCCCTCATGACATCCATGTACCCAACACGAATTCATACATTTCGCCGATAGATAGAAACGCCGTCTTACGCGATCACGAACTTCTCGAGTCCATGCAGTAGCATTCCTGGCAAAAGAGAAGTGGTAGTGGCAGCCAACCCAACTACCAACCCCATCCCTTAGTCGCCTTCTACACACCGGGACATACGAACTGCTCGGCAATTTTTCTCTCCCCACACATAGATATAAGGGATAGGGATGTCTGTAAGACGTTTTGTCTAGAAAGAGGGGTGTGGATATAAGATGTGTTATATGATATGTGGATAAAAGATTGTGTCTCTAAGATGGTGTTATCTGGAAGGGAAGTGTGGATATGAACGCAGAACAGCAAGGCGAACCATTAGGCAACTGGATTATGTCATACATACCATAATCAAAGAGATGGTATATATATATAATTATTATATATATATATATATATATATGAATATATAAATAATATATATATATATCTTATATATATGATATACTATTATATATAACCTTTTAGTAGCCTGTTGTTTAATCTATATAATATAATTATAGCTATATATATATATTAATACTATATATATATATATATATAATATATATATATATAAATATATTATATTATATCTCCGTATATATATATATATTATATATATATATATAATTATATATATATATATACTATATTATTATATATATATATATATTATATACATATATATATATACGTATATATATTATATATATACATATATATACTGTATATATATGATATAACTATATATATATATATATTTTTATATACTACATAGTATCTAGTATTAAACATAGATACATTATATATAACTATTATATATATATATATATACTATATATACATTTCTTTCCTCATCTGGTGGACGAAAGGCTTCCTCCAATCTCCCCCAGCAGAGTTGGGACCGAGTCCAACAGCTTATTCAATATAATACGCACTGCATTGCCCATGACACGACGATGCTTGAAATCATTCATAGGTGAAAATTAGTTGGAAATCTATTACAATAAGAGAAGTGTCGTTCAAACGAACTTGTATCCAGTGCGGTAACATGTGAGATTGACGTTATGCGGTCTTAAAGTTGCCGGTTAAGAATTTTGCTAGAGAAGTACGAGACTTATGTATGAAATCTTTCACGAACCGCTGTCTCATTAAGATAGAGGATTTCTGCAATTGAAGAGTTTCAGAAGAGCAAGAGTGCCCGTTGTAATGACAATAGGAAAAGAGAGTGACGCATTAATTCGGCACTGGCAGAAGAGCTGGAGAGAGAGAAGAAGAGAGAGAGAGAGAGAGAGGAGAGAGAGAGAGAGAGAGAGCTATGAGAGCGATAGAAGAGACGAGAGAGAGAGAGAAAGATGAGAGAGAGGAGAGGAGAGAGAGAGGAGATGTCTATAAAGATGAAAAGCCCTAGACTCAACCATTTGAAAGGAGCAAGTGTGAGTGGAACCACCGCCAGATATGTAGCTATACTCCATACATCGTTGGACGAACTGACACCCCTGAAAAATACAGCAAGTACCCGTTGCTGTCTCTTTGAAAAGAAATTCTGAAGTGCTTCCAGCATACCCAACCTCTCTAGATCTCATTGCTATAGAAGAGAAGTAAATATGATCCCTGTCTAAATTAAAGCATTAGAAAATGAACACCCCAAGAATATTAATAAATTATGTATCGTGTAGAAGGATTAGAAGGATGGGGACTGATTTTATTGAGGCAATGAAAACTATTGTCGTTCGTAATGACCCAGATTAAAGAGAATTTTGAGGAAATCAGTGGTTAGTTGCTCCGGTCCACCCCTCAATTATATATATATATATATATATATATATATATATATATATAATATATATATATATCTATGATAATATAATAAACCTTTCTATATTAATTATATAATATTATATATCTATGATTATATATATATATCTAATATATATATTATATTATTACCCTATATATTATATAATATATATATATATAATATAATCTATACCTATATATTATATATATTACTCTATTATTTAACTGGTTGACAAATCCTATATCATATATAATAGTATATATATATAATATATATAAATATATATATATATATATATTATATATATATATTATATAAATATATATATATATATAATTATATATAATATATATATACTATATGTATCACCCCCTGACTACATATATACATACTATCTTTACCTTACCTTATTATACTAAATATATATATACCTTATACGGATATATATATATATAACTTAATATATATATATATATATACATATATACTACTTTTCTATATATATATATTCTGCACGTATTATAATTAAGTGCATTTTTCTTGAACACAGACTAGTACGCGTTCACCTATTATCGCTACACCAACTAAAACACTGTTGTCGGAACACATCACCCTATTCATTGTTAACAAAAAAAATTGAGCAACTAATGGCAACCACACTCAGCCCTCTACCCGAATGGAAACCTAGAGGCACTAGTGACTTCCAAAAGTAGGAGCCTCATCCGACCCACTTGTCCATATCCTCCACCCATCTTCAGCAGTGATAGCTCCCGGTGGCGTGGGTGTGTGGGTTGGCTGACGTCTGCTAGAGTATCGCTCCCTTCTCTCTGATGCCACCGGTCTTTGCTTCAGAATATTGTCTGCACTCTTTCGTCGTTTTATTCTATTCTTTCACTATGTTCTTCAGCGATCAAATTCACCTTCTACTCATTCTCGTTTCTCCTTCTCTGCTATCCTAAGACATCCCTCGAATACCCAACCCTTTTTTCTATCCATTACTCCACCCTTAAGTCGGAGGGGACCACACACCAAAATACTACTATCTGCAATACCCTCAATCCTCCAAAATACACTATGCAGATCATTCCAAACAATCTTACCCACTCACCTCCTCCCATTATTCCCCGCTCCGAATGACATTTTACTGTGCCACTAACCAACATCTCACACTTCCGAAGCCTAATCCTTAACCTATTATTATTCTCATTAACTCACAAGCCCCAATTCAACAATCCACCATAGCTCTATCACTCACAATACTTCAGTCAGAATCGGAACTCCTCTTCTCGCCTTCACCCTCTATTCCATTCCACTCCAAGCATAACACACACATCACACACCACACACCACCACCGACAGACACACACACACACCCAACACACACCACACCCACCCCCCGCGCTCCCCGCCCCTCTCTCTCTACTCCACCTAGCTTCCTTCTCATCTTGCTTAGTTCCTGCAGAACACATCAAATTCAAGTCCCTTTTTTTTTTACCGCCCACTGCTACTCCGACAATGCCAAATGCATCCTGTAGCCATCTGCCACAGAGACACCTTATATACACATTAAATACGCGGGCATCAACTCCAGCCACCCCGGCTCTCACTTCTGTAGATCTTTTACCGACACGAGCCACTAGCCGAGGTGTCCCGTCACCCCCTCCTGTACACTCCAGTTGAGTAGAATTCCCCTCTTTCCCCTCCACAGAACCTCCTCCCTCTTTTCTTTGTCCGAACCACTCTTACTTCCCACCACATCGCAAGTAAGGCGTTTTTACGCCCACAGCGTACACCGGAATCAGATACTACTATACTATATCTTCTTATCCACTCATACATAACATTGATATCCCTACCTATATATAATACCGTATATATATTACCTCATAATACATGCCGTACCACTATACTCCGTTTTCAATACTCACCTACTATATACTATATCATAATCACACACTCACTTAGATATAATACTCTATATACTTACTAGTTTACTATATTATCGCTTCTTAGAAGTAACTCTTCGTTTTTTTCATCCTCAAAAACTATTTGGCTTCTATTAAAGGATAAAAAGGAGGATATAAATTAACAATCACGTGCTTCAATTATTTATGGCATTTCATGAACTATTTGCCTGATGAACAGAGCAGTATTTCCTTAAATTATATCGCACGCTGCTTCATCTCTCTCTTAACAATGCAAATCTAAATAAAATATATAATCAGAATCATATATTAATAGTAATATAACTATCATAACAATATTAATATAAGTAATAATAATCATATTAATTTATCTTAATATGATAATAAAATTATAAAAAACACTCGATAATGTGTCAATAAAATGATAATAATAATAATAATAATAAACAATTAATAATATAGTAATTATAATAATAATAGATAAAATATAATAACATAATAATAACATAATATTTAATTCTCATAATAATAATAATAATAATAATATATATATACATTATAATAATAAGTAATAATATAATAATAAGAAATCAATAATAATTCAATAATTAATATATAAATAATAAGTTAAACATATACAATAATAACAACGTTTTAATTAATAGATAATACATAAAATAATAATAATTAATAATTATATAATAATAATATAATTAATAATCATAATAATGAATTCACAAGAAAGATCATTAAATATATAATAACTCGATCTAAAATAAGACTCGATAATGTTTAATAATAAAACTATACATAATAATCATATAATAATAACATAAAATAAAATAATAATAATGTATATTTTAATAATACATAATAATAAATAATAAATAATAATAATGGAATAATAATATATAATAATAATAACTACATACAAAAATATAATAATAATTAAATAATATAACTAATAATAAGTAATCAATATAATAAAATAATAATAATAATAATAATAAATAATAATAACAATAACAATAACAAAATAACAATAATAATCAATAAATATATAATAATATATAATGAATAATAATAAATAATAATATAATAATAATAATAACTATACATACACTAATGAAAACCTATAAAATAACCATATATAATAATAGTATAAAATAATAATCCAATAAATACATATAAGAATTAATAATAATAAATAATATATAATTAATAATACACAATATACAATAATAATATAATACTTTTATAATTTTAATAATAAATAATAATAATAAATAATAAAAAATCAATGCAAACCCTGCATAAAAAGGGGTATAAAAATAAGTTAAAAACATAATAACAACAACAACACACAACAATAACAATAACAACTAACAATAATAATTTAATAATATATATAATAATCAATAATAATTTATAATTAATAATAATAATAATAATTAATATAATAAGATAAAATATAATAATAAATCAATAATAATTTTTATCTCATTCATTTATTTTTTAAATAAGTTTTACTTTTAAGCTTTCAGATCCAATAAATTTTTCCTCTAAAAAAATATTTCTTTTTAATTTCTTATGCTATTCTTAAAAGTTATCTCATATACGTTTACGCTGGGTGCACATTGCTGACACAAAACACCTCGACACAAGATGAAAGAGACTCGTGAAAAATGACAATATAATAATATATATAATATACATAATATATATATTATATATATATTATATGATATATAATATATATATATAAATATATATATATATATATATATATATATATATATAATATATATTATTAATTATAATATATAATATATTATATAATATATAATATGTTATATATATCTATTATATATATTAATAATTATAATATATATATATATCTTATACTACATATTATATATAATATTATATATATATATATTATATATATATAATATTAATAGCTATATATAAATATATATATATATATATATATATATAAATATTAATTATATATATATATATAAATAATATTATATATATATAAATATATATATATATATATTAATATGTATATATATATATATAATATATATATATATATATATATATATAATAATATATATATAATATATATATAATATAATATATATATATATATTATATATATATATAATGATATATATATTATATATAAAATATACCCTCCGCAAAGGGGTAAATTGATGTCTTGTTATTGTGTTATCATCTGCATGGTGAATAACCTGTAAACATAGCCATAGTGACAAGAAACCCAATACTTGGAGGATTTCGTGCATATCATCTTCCCCACACAGCATATGCATTTGTCTCATATGAATCTTTTAGTTCTTTTTCTCTCACCTTCATCTTTTCGAAATTCTCTATATCT
>JABUQX010033638.1:0-83962 GCA_015478945.1 Trachelipus rathkii
ATATTAAGAATTCAGTTTCTGCACCAAAAAAACTCCTCTCTCTCTTTTAAATAATTATATTACTATATATATAATAATTAATAATATATATATATATATATATATACTATAATGATATATAATATATATATATATATATATATATATATATATAATATATATTAATATAAATATATATATAATATATTAAATATATAGTTCATAATAAGTATAACATAAATCATACATTACCATATCACCAAACAGCCAAACTTATATAATAATATACTTAAGAAAATATATTATTATATTATACTATAATAATTATATTAAATATTATATCATATAATATATATATAGTCTTACGAAACCAGTTATGTGAAAGACAGGAGCAGAGAAGAGAGAGAGAGAGAGAGAGAGAGAGAGGATGCTAATGCCTTTATGGGAGGCATCCCTATATGTGATGTTGAAAGAATGCTCATAACGTAGGTTTTGCGTGATGTAAGAATCGACTAAAATAACAGTGGTAGTTGGGGTGGCAGCTCGCTAACACTTATTTTTCCCTTGGGAATACTCATGCATGCCTCTAACCTAGTTGTGATAGCCCTAAACGATCTTGTATAAATCTGCGAAACTGCGTAAAACAGATACGAGCATGAAATATTTGTTAAAGAAAAAAATGACGAGAAGAAGAGGGGTAAGGTGAAGGATGTATTTAGAAAGGGGAAATTTATTCATCTGCTTGCTGTGACTAAAACAAATGAAAGAGGAAATGGTGCGGATGAGTGGTGTAAGGGAAATGTGTGTGTGTTTGAGTGGAGAGGAATGAGCCTGGTAGAGAAGAAGAAGTTGCGGTTCTGATGAGTGATTTGTGGCGCTTAGTTTTGATGGATATTGTTTGCGAGAGTACTAGAATTCTAATAATTAAATTTAAATTTGAAAAAGTTTAAAGTTTGTGCAGTTGTAGCATATGATCCATCTGAGTGGGATATGGAGGAGAGTGAGAATTTCTGGAACAATATGAATATTATTTTGAACAGGGTGATTGTGAACTTCAGAATAAATGCGTTGGATGACTTGAATGGGTGGATAGGTGATCGAAAGAAAGACTGAACAACAGGTGCCTTTGGGGTTACGGGAGAAAATGACAATGATAGACTATCCATATGTATTCGAGAGTTTGTGTAGGTAGAAATGGTGTCGAAGTAAAGAATATGATTGATTTTGTGTTTGTGAAGAAGAGATGTTGAGATATGTGATGAATGTTAAATCAGTGAAAAGGTTAGGGATGGGAATATCAGATCAATATGTTGTTCTATGTAAAATTAAGTTAGTAGGGACATGGACGGAGAGGAAATAAAACAGAAAGAGTCGGAAAGAATAAGGAGCGTAGGAGTTCAATAAACAGGGTTATAAGGAAAAGAATGTGAGAGCACTTGCAAATAAATCAGTTGAATGTGAACAAGATGAAATTGAACAAATCTGGACACATCTGAAGGAAGTGTTTGTTAGTAGTGCAGGTGAATTATAGGTGTGTGTGCTGAAGCAGGAAGTAATAAAGTCAATTATGAATGGTGGGATGGAGAGGTGCTGCAAGTGGTGAAAAGTTAAAACCTGCGTGGTTGAATACTTAAAGCCATTGATAAGGTGTATAGAAATACATGGGTAGGAAAGGAGGAAAGATAAAAGTTGCATACGTAGGAGAAAAAAAAGAAGGTTAAGGTTAAATGAACATTTTAGAGTAATGATGAATGGGTACCTACCTGAAACTTGGGAAGTTGTTTTGGTAGGAATTACGAAAGGTTAAGAGGAGAGAGAAGAGAGGAGAGAGAGAGAGAGAGAAGAGAGACGAGAGACGAGGGGGAAGGGGGAGATGAGAGAGAGAGGAGAGAGAGAGAGAGAGAGAGAGAGAGAGAGAGAGAGAGAGTAGGGGAAATATTTGTAGAATAATAAACAGAGATTGGCGTGATGAGAATGAGGGGAAAGCATCTCGAAAATATGCATAACATTGGCAGTAATAAAGAGATGATGATAGTGAATGTGTGTGGGTTTGATGTTGTAGGAAGAAGCAAATATTTTGGGGAATAGATAATTAGTAGAACTGAGGTAATAAGCAGAGTAATGAAGTTTGATGAATGGTAAGGCAGAAGGTATAGATGAAATTACTGGTGAAATAATCATGAAAGGAGGTGAAATAATCATGAAGGGAGGTGAAATTGTGACTGACTATTATGGAAGTTGTGTAATAAAGCGTCTGTAGAGAATGTATGTAGTTATGGAGATATGGAAGAGAGCAGTGATAGTACCCTTGTATAAAGGTAAGTGTGGTAAAGGGATTAAGTTAGAGTGTTGAAGTGAAGATATATGTTTGAATTTTGATTGAAAGAGTACATCGAGTGGCTAAGGGGTTGAATGTTCAAGAACAAAGTGCATTTAAAAGTGGTAGAGGATGTGCAGATTAAATTTTTAAATTGAAGTAAATGAGTGAAAAATGAGAGAGAAGAAAAAGAAACTTTATTTATGTTTTATGGATTTGATGACAGGATTAATAGGGAATTATCTCTGGCAGGTGTTAATGTTAAATAGTGTTGATGGTAGGCTTCTAAATGAAATTAAAAATATACATATGTTAATATTGGAGCGTGTGAAAGAATAAATGGAGTGGAGGATGAAATTTTAGTATTAATAGCAGAGTGAGGTATGGGTGTGTTATGTCTCTATGGCTACTTAATTTGGATATGGGAGAGGTGATGAAAGCATTCACAAAGGGGGTGGCAGGGGATTGTGCTAGACTAATTGAGGATGGTAGAAAGTGAAAGGTTCCTTGCTTATTTTACACAGATAATTTGATTTTGTGTGGTAAATCTGGATAAAGTTTGAGAAGATTGGTAGAGAGGTTTGGCAAGGGGTGTAAAAAGAAAGATTTTGAAGTAAATGTTTATAAGAGCAAGATGATGGCAGCAGGTGAGGAGAGCCGGCAATGTGAAATAATTTTGGATGGTGGGCAACTGGTGGAACAAGTACCTGAGTTTAAATATTTAGGCTATATGTTGAATTAAAAGGGAACGGGTAACGCTGAGTGTAGTGAAAAAGTTGTGAATTGTAAGAAGATGGCTGGTGCACTTAAATCATTAGTGAATGCAAAGGGACTAAGTCTTAGTGTGCGATAGAGTACATGAAGGTATGTTGTTACAGGTGTTAATTTACAGTAGTAAAACTATGTTGTGGATTAAGAGATATAGATCTAAGGTGCAGATAGTTCAGATGGATAGTCTTAGGGGCATGATAAATGTGAGAAGAATTGAAATAAATGAAGAATAAACGTATTAGAGAGTTGTGTGATGTGACGAAATTAGTAAATGAAAGAATAAACGAGAGGTTATTAAACTCGTTTAGTCCTTTGGAAACGATTGATGGTAGTGGATTGATAAAGCGGTTGTATAGTGGTGAGTGTGCTGGGAAGCGATAGGCAGGGAGACCGAAGAAAAAGGGAAGCGAATAGGTAATAGAATGTCTAATGGAAAGGAACGTGAATTTGGTTCAGTAAAGAGTAATGGTACATAATAGAAGTGAATTTCAAGATTTTGTGAGTGGCCATGGTTGTGAGCCGGGCCCAAGGGATAAACCCCAACAGTGACGAGATATCACAGTGTGGGTCTGTCGCGGTGAGCAAAGCTATAGGGTGGATTTTGGCTGCGCAGGTTGCGCACTTAAAGGTATGAGGAGATGGTAAGGGGAAGGGACTTCCATGGTCAATTTAGGTCATATTCTTCTACTTAGCTATTCTGTTTCTGGTGCAATTATGAAAGTATGAGCAGCACTCACACCCACAACATATCGGGAGCAGTGGGGAGCCTGATGATATATATATATTATATATATATATATATATTATAATAATATATATATTATATATAATATATATATATATATATATATAGTATATATATATATATTATATTATATAATATATATATATATTATATATATATATATAAAAATAATAATAATTATATATATATATATATATTTATATATATTATAATAAATATATATAATATATATATATATATAATAATATATATAATATAATAATATATATATAATATAATATATTAAATATATATATTATGTTATGTATATGATGGTGGAAGCAGCTCTCCGGAGAAAATTGTTCAAGGTTGATAGCTGATTTCGAACCTGAACAAAAGAATATGACACAGTACGTACGCTAATGCAGATTATTATTAATGATTATTATTATTTATTATTATTATTATTAATTATTAATTATTATTATTATTATTATGTATTAATTATTATGTAATTATTTAGTATAATATAATATATATATAATATATATTTATAATCAATTACTATATATATATTATATATATATATATATAATATATATAATATGTAGTATAATATATATATATATAAACTCAAATCATATATATATAATATTATATATATATATATAATATATATACAAGCTATAACTATATATAATACTACTCTAAGATAAGGTTATATTATATAATACTATATATATCACAGGTATATATATATATAGACATAATATATACTAAATTAATAATACTAATACATTATATACTCACTATAGAACATATAATATTATAACATATAATAATAGATATATATATAGTATCAATATTACCTCCTAATATATATATATATAATATATATATATATATAATAACCTATATATATAAATATTCTATTCTATATATTAATATATACAACTTTTACATTCTCATGATTCAGCTACTTAATTTGCCTACATCCACTATTTTTCTACGTTGAATGACCTCGAGCAGTTGCTGTAGTTCCATCAGTACTCAAATCCTTGATCGCCCTCTGGAGATGATCCCAACACTGCTAGACCTTTGACCCCTAACCTCTAATCCTTCTCCTTATTCTGACAAATCCTTACCTCCTTCAGAGTTCCAAGGATTACCCTCTTATCTCTATATCCTGTTGTTCTATCTCTTCAAGTTTTTCGCAGGAAAGACCCTCAGCGTATATCGAAGAAACGTTTTGGCACTTCTGTGGTTCTTTGATTTTTCATGGTATCACTATTGATTCGGTGGGAGGAGTCATTCGGTGTGTGTAGAAGGCACAACCGCTGTGATTTTGTCTGGTATGGAGGGGCACATCATATATTCTTTCCCTTCAACTAAAAAAAAAACTAAACTTGATTTTACTCTGTTTATTCTTCTGCTATTGGATGCAATGACGCTTCCTTCAGGATTTACCGTTATCTTAAAGCTCCATAAACTCGTACAACTTATATTTCATTCGGGAATGGTGCAAAATATATTCTCCGTAACACTAAAAACTCTCTCAATAGATATTGCAACGATGTTTTGGTTCATCTTCCTTGAATCCTTTCTGCCATTTTGCGAAAAAAAAAAAAAAAAAAAAAAAAATCTCGTCTCTAAATTTTCTTCTCCCTCTTTTTCTTCTCAAGTATCTACCAATGGAACAACTATTATTTTTCCTTCAGCTAAAGCTGACCTCTTCGCTCAAGCTTTTTTCCTCCAACTCCTTGACAATTCCATTCTTGACAATTCCGTAGATGTTCCCCCTTTCTCCACTCCCTCCAACCATTTATACCTAACAGTAATTTATTCTAAAGATATTATATCAGCTCCCTTTGAGCTTAACACCAAGAAAGAATATGGTCTTGACGGTATTCTGCCCGTGGTTCCCGTGGTTCCCGTGGTTCTTAAAATTTATGTTTCTGAGGTTGAACCTTGCCTTTGCTTGGTGAACTTTCATCTCAATCTTTCCTCTTCAACTTTCCATTCCTGCTGGAAAGGTGGGCTCATCCATCCTACGCCGAAGAAGAGGACCCCCCTCTCAACCCTCAAACATGCGTTTGTTTCTAAGGTTTCCGAATCTATTCTTAAGAGGAAGATTTGGAAATATCTCAATGATCTAATCTTATCTTTATCTTCTAATCTTATCTCTATCTTCTAATATTATCTCTATCTTCTAGTCTTATCTCTAACTTCTAATATTATCTCTATCTTCTATTTTTATCTCTATCATCTAATCGCATCTTTATCTTTAATTTCATCTCTATCTTCTACATCTTATCTACTATCTTCTAATCTCATCTCTATCTTCTAATTTTATCTCTATCTTCTAATATTATCTCTATCTTCTAATCTTATCTCTATCTTCTAATCTTATCCCTATCTTCTAATCTTATCCCTATCTTCTAATCTCATCTCTATCATCTATATCTAACAATATCTTTATGCTTCATAATTTTATTCTTAATCTTCTGAAATCTTAATCATCTATCCTAATAATCTTTAAAATCTCTATATTGCTACTCTTATATGCTGAATCTTCTAATTCTCCAGTCTCTATCATACAAATCTCTATCTCAAATATCATCTATGCATAAGTCCGGTCTAGTCATATAGCTCAAATAACCTCTATCTTCTAATTTTCCTTAATCATTTAAATCTCTACTCATAATTCATATCACCTAATCTTGCAATTAAGTTTACATTTATAGGTCTTATAATTCGTATCACTCTTAATCTTCTAATCGTATCTCTATATATACATATTAAATCATTGATTTCTACTATCGTTACATAATACTCCATCTCATATCGTTACTACATCAATATAATCTCTACACCTCTAATCTATATAAATTCTATCTCATTAAATAATCACTCGACCGTATCTCTAATCCTATCTGCGGTATCATCGCTTAAATCTTATCTTCTATCTTATACATTTCAATTAATCTCGTTTATCTCTCTTAAAACTTAATCATCTAATCGGACAGTACCCAATGGTTCTCAGGTAATAAAGAGCTCTTACTGGTGAGAATTTCTTCTTTATCCTTCTTCCTCTTCTGTATCTCTTTTATCTTTCTGATTCTGTCAGAGTTACGTCTTCCCTTCGGTCATTGTCCTCGACACCACGCCCCCGGGATTGAGTCTTCATACCGTGCTCCGAGCTACGCGCTTAGGTATAGTATCAGACAGCACCGCTGTCGATAAAAATAAAGAGCTCGGCGACCCATTAAGCTCTCTTGATTTTCTAAACTTCCGTTCTTACTTCAAACCACTCTGCTTCATCAGATTTCCGAAGTGTTCCCTCATCTCTCTCTTCACATCCCCTCACTCTCACCTCCTCCTCTCTCTCTACTCAAGTTCTCTATACAAATCCTCTCGGTCTCTCTCGTCCGATCGACTCTCTCATCTCTCTAATTATCGTTTCCCGGTCGTTCAATAAATATGCAGCATCTGCCTCTGAGTAGAATGGCTCATACGATATCAAATAGCAGCCATATAACATCTAATAAACTAGTGGTGTTCGCCTCAGGGTTCTAATAAACGAACATAATTCATCTTTTGTTCTAATTTTTTATTAACTTGCACTTTTCATACTCATTGGTAACACAGTCTATCTCCTATTCACTCTCATGCCGACGCACATACAGCACCCTACAATATAACCTCCTAATTGATCTTACTAAAACCGCCGGCCGCCAGAGCTACCAAGCAAATTGAGACTCTAACACTCAATGCTCAAAAGGAGCAGAGATAGGCCACCTTGGCAAAAGTACTAACCATCCCGAATCTATACTCGAATTTCTAATTGGAGTATATAAAATATACGCAATGGTTTGTTCAATGACGTTCGCAAAAGATAAAAAACTTTGTTCTTTATATATTTAAAACCGTTGAACGATGTTGGGGCAAAATTCGCATATGTCGAAACACAGTATTCCACGCAGAGAAGAGAGTGAGTAGAGGAGAGACGCGAAGGTAGAGGGAGAGAGAGAGAGTAAGGTAAGATATTCTTTTGATTAGAAGGAGCGTTCAGCTGAAATATGGAGAAAGATAAAGATGTAGAAAGAGAGAAAGAGGTAGAGAGTAGCAGAGGAGAGATTCTTAAGAGAGTACGAAGAGACGAGCACGATTGCACGTCACTCCGCAGAGCCACGATGAGCGAGATACGTCAGCTTTCTGTATTCCTAATCCGCCCTCCTCGTCAATTGTTGTACTTGCTGCACAGCCCGGCTAAAGAATATAGAAAATATAAACCCTTCATTATGTAGAGAATATCCAAATACTCACAAATGAAAATCCAACATTAACGATCGTAAGAGTCAACGTACAGCTGCTCTAGAATTGAATCCACTCTTCATTACAACAAAGAAAATTCAAATACAATAACAACAATAGCAACTAACCCAATAAGAATGTACTGAAAGTTCGAAAATCAATAGAGGCTGTCCATTCATAGGCAATGATATTTCGCTACCGCGCATGTCACAAGATGAATTAGTTCTATCCGCACCAACAGTCAAAGCTCCCAGATACTAGCTCTAGTTGCTTTGGCTCTTTTACATGCATAGGATTGTAGTTCCTCAGGACTAATTCCCCCAATTAGTACTGGAGTATTCCTCGCACATTCATACACTTGGATGTGGAAACGTAGGTAAATATAGGCGGGCCCTCAATATATTCACAACCGGAAATACACACTATAACTATCAGGATCACCAACTCAAACTGTCACTACAAACTACACTTGCACAGTTGGTCACTAGCTCTCTTCAACAGATATCTTTACTTTAGGCAACCATGTTGCATCTTAACATTAAGTCTGTATACTCCTCTTTCATTTGTTAGACTAGGATCATCCTCTCGAAGAGAAAACAATTGTGCACACTCGATAAATCTCCTAGTATCAACTAAGTCTCTAAATTCATTCTTGTAGACGATCCAAACGTTACGAGCCAAACACAACCAACACAACAGGAGCTTAGCACGTAAGCAATAATATCCCAAATATATAGTGGAATTATGTGGTAGACCAATAGCCAATACTGAGACCTTAAAAATAGCCAGCCAGAAAAACGTACACACACTAAAAAAACAGAATTCAAAGGCATATGAAGTATTAATATAGATGTATATAATTATCTCAAAATACCAATATAATAAATAATAACTATATAACTGAAAAGTGAAGCAACAAATATATAATAATATATATTATCATATAATCTTATACCTAAACATGTAATCCACACAGTATACTGGAAATCCTAGTATAAATAAATAAAAAGGAAAGAGTTCAACATAATAATAATATTACAAAATATATATGAAATTTGAGTCATTCGTTCGTGGTGTGTCCGCATGAAAACATATAGCGTCAACAGTCTCTCACGATGATCGAAATGACATTCAGCTTGTGGGGGTATAGATGGATGACGGGTTGATTTTAAGCTAACTTAACGGGTATCAGTGATATATATAGCTAAGTATATCATATACATAAAGTAAGGTGTACTAGTATATATAAACTGATAGTATATTATATAGATATATTGATTTTTAAATTTATATATAAAAATATATATTAATATCATATAATACTTATTAATATATATACTAATATATATCATAGTAAAATTTGATGTGATAATAGTGTGTTGTGTATGGTGGTAGTGTGTGGTGTGTTGTGTGTGTGTGTGTGTCGTGTATGATCTGTTGTCTGTGTGGTATTGCGAATTAATAATGTTATTTGACTTGTCCGACCATTAACACAAAAGGCAAACGTCACTCAGAGAACCATTCATTACTTTTTATTAAATAAAATTAATAATAGTTTATTTATAATATATTAATTAATTATAGTATAATATATATCATATATATATAATATAAAATATACAATAAATATTAATTATACTATATATAGTATATATATATATAATTAATATATAGTAATATAATATAATATATAATATATATACTATATATAGATATATAATAATATATATATATATATATATATAGTATTATAATGATATATAAATTATAATATATATAATTATATATTTAATATATATACTATATATTATAGTTAATATATAATATATATATATTATATATAATATAAATTATATATATATAAGATATATTAATTATATAATATAATATATATAATATATATATATATATATTTATATATATTATATAGTATATATATATATATATAGGTAAGCGCTATATATAATATATATATATTTATATA
The DNA here is from genome assembly GCA_015478945.1 of Trachelipus rathkii. Lineage (NCBI taxonomy): Eukaryota > Metazoa > Arthropoda > Malacostraca > Isopoda > Trachelipodidae > Trachelipus > Trachelipus rathkii. The sequence goes on from JABUQX010033638.1 coordinate 10,090, forward strand.
ATCAACAATGTAGATATATGTATATATTATATAAATATATATATGATATACTAAATTGATTAGATGATATAACTTTAAGCTGATATCAGTATAGGTATATATATGATATAGTATAATATATAATTAACTATATATATATTATAATGGATTATGAAACCTATTCCCAGATTGACGGTGAGGTGCGTAGCACATAACATACACCAGGAACAGAAAAGTAGACTAGAAGAACATAACGCAAGTTTGAAAAGAAAGATGCCCACCTGTTACCGATTGGACCCCTTTTTATACAATCCCATGTGAGAAACTGTCGTCATATTACGCGAAGTCCACCATGTGGAGACAATCGTGAGCAGTTAGAAAAAAAAAAATCGCAGCCTAGCTTAACGAAGGTTTCAACGAGACTGGTTATAGCTAATAGATGACGTGTAAAGAAGAAGCGTTGAAGCAGACATGGTAGTATAATGAATGCGCATGGAGAGATATCGCGTAAAGGAATTCGCGAGAGGCATACTCGTAAAGTTAACTTAGACAAAAGTAGCAATTGTGAAATAAGAAGAATATATAGATGGGCCGACTCATTCTTCCATACTGGTGGTGATATATGAAATGAATCGCAGCCTCAACACTGTAAGAGGGTAATGCTACATAGCCACACCATGGGCAATAGCCCACGACCATATCACCCCAGCAATAAGGATATCACAAAATATCTGATACCAGTTTACTGCATATTTAGGTATACATACAATAAGCAACTAGAATGTTTATAAACACAGGAAACGTATACCATTTAATATCATTCAGCTCAGACTATCATGTAACCGAGAGCCATACTCGCAGACTGTCAGCGTCCCGTTTCCAGCCCGGTAACTAAGCTTCATCTCCTCAGGGCTTCAGCTCCGTCGTTCAATACTTCAACTCACGGTTTAAGAGAGAGAAAGAGAGAGAAGAGAGAGAGAGTAAGAGGAGAGAAGAGAGAGAGAGAGATAAGTAGAGAAGAGAGAGTAGGAGAAGAAGAGAAGTAAGAGAGAGAGAGAGTTTCTGTCCCGGTTCCAGTTTCATCTGCTGCTACAGACCAGAAGAGGGAAGATATCTTCTTTCCTCACTACTTTTCAGGACGATTAAATAATAAATTTTAAGTAAAGTAATATGTTTAAAAATTTAATATTAATTTTTAAGGTAAAATAAATTTTAAAAATTTAAATAATTTTAAGTAGAATAAATTGTAAAATGAAAATTTCTAAGTTAAATAATTTTAAAATGTAAATAATTTAAAAAGTAAATCAATTTGATAAAGTTGGATTTAATTTTAAATAAATTATTTTAAAATTGAATTAATTTTAAGTAAAATAATTTTAATATTTAAATAATATTATGTTAGATATATTATAAAATTCAAAATAGCTTCCTTGTTTTACACGAAGAAGTAAACATAGGCTGACCTTTAAAATTTTAATACCCTCTACTGTTAAAGATTGTAAAAGACATCAAAATGATTCGTCAATAGTTAACAAACACCCCTTCGCTATGCAATGTATATATATATATATTATATATATATATATTAAATATATAATATATTATATAATATTAAATATATATATAATATATATATATATATATATATTATTATATATATATAACTATATTATTATAATATATATATATATATATTATATATATATAATAAATATCATATATATATGATATATTATTAGTTATAATATATTATATAATATATAATAATTACTACTAGTATATTATATATATATATAATTAATATATAAACTATATATATATTATACTAAGATAGTATATATATTAATATATTATAATTATAATATATATATAATATATATACATTTATACTATATATATATATATATATTATATATATATAATTATTTATATATATTAACTAACTATATAATATATATATATTATATATATATATTTATATACTATATATATTATATTATATAATATAATATAAAACTTTAATATAATATATAACAATATGAGATATTTATATATATATATATAGTATATATTAATAATTTAAATATAATAATATATTATTATTATCACTACTACTCTAACTAATATATAAAAGTATATATATATATATAATATATTATAATATTAAGATATATTATATATAGTATATTATTATATATATTATTATATATTAATATATATTTAGTAGTTTGTAAGTGTGAACTGAGGTATGTATAATGGATGAACACCTCAGGAAATATTTTAAATCAATTTATTAGCTATTATGTCATACATAGATAGAAATTATGAATTACAAGTATCTCTAAACAAAACAAAAAAAAAAATCAATTATTCAATTAATTACTAATTTACTAACTGCTAATTACCATATCACTAAGTTAATTTTAAATTACTAACTGGTTTTCAGTAAATGAATAGAGAACCTTAAAGATCAATAAAAAATATTTTTTTTAAACAATATTTTTTTTTTTTTGCCGTTCAATAATTTCCATTCCGCTATTGTGCCATCAATCTTTATACCTTTGATTTATTCCCTTTTATCTGCTGTGGTCAATAAAGCTGAGTCTGCATAAGTATTTATAGTTAGCATTAGCCCACCTTGCATAGTTCTCAATGCCTAAGTTAGAGCAGCAATTTTCAGTGCAGTCCTCTATAATTATATATTAAATATATATATATATAATATTATATATATTATATTATAAATATAATATATATCTATATAGTATTTATATAATATATAATATATATATATAATATATATATATATATTATAATAGATATATAAATATAATTATAATTAATAATGATATATAAATGGAAATTCTATGAATATATTATATAGTATAAATAATATATTATAGTACTATTATTAATATAATATATATATAATAGGTACTATATATATACTATTAATATTACTATATAATATATTATATTAATAATATAATATATTATATATATACTATAATATAAATATATATTATATATATATATATTATATATGATAATAAAGATATATATATATATATATATAATATATATATATTAGTATAATTATTAAAAATATCAATATAATATATAAATATATATTTTATATTATATATTATATACTATAATATATATACTATATATAAAATATATATATACATATATAGTAGTATAATATATTTATATATATATATTATTATAATATATTATAGTATATATAAATATATAAGATATATATATATAGATATATATTATAGTATATATATATATATATACTTAGGTACTATATATTATATATATAATGATATATATAATATATATATATAATATATTAATATATTATAATAATATATATTATAGTATTATAATATACAGATAGTATAATATATATATATATAATCTAGTATATGATATTATATATATTATATATATATAGTATAATATATATTTAAATAGTATATATAATATAACTATACGTTAATATATATGATTTTGATAAGCTATTATGAAACTTTGCATACTACCAAACAGTGTACCTGGCTCACCCTTCATAGCATTGCGGGAACATGGATCAATTTGCATATATATGTTTTATATAATATAATGATATATATATAAACATATATATATATATATATATGAATAATATAATATATATATATATATTAATATATATATATATATAGTTTATATATAATATTAACTATATATTATATATAATATATATATATAGTATAATAATATAATATTATATATATATATTTATATTTAGTAATGATATATATATATATATAGTTATAATATATATATTAATAATATATATATATCGTATACTATATTAATATATTATATATATAGTATATAATATATATATATATATATATTATATATATATATATATTACTATATAAGTATATGCAAAAAATGCTCTTCTTACTCCCTTAACACAATGCCTTTAAAATCACCAAATTTGTAATTCAATGAAAAAATATTATTGATAAATGCTAGTGTTAATTAATTTGATAATATATAAAAAGTTTTGAATGAAACTACATCTGAGGAATTTTCTCTCAAATATATATTTTGGAGACTAATTCATAAAAATGTTTATATATTGTTTCATTTTCTTAACAATTTTCTACGATAAGAAATCACTCACAGTTAATTTAGTTTTGATTTAATATTATCGCTTTTGATGTATAATATATACTATATATTTATATATAAATATTAACTATATGATATATATTATAATATATAATATATTATATATATATATATAGTATATATATATATCTAATACTTATATATTATACTATATATATTATATATAATATATATGATGTATATATATATTGTATAATTATATGTATAGTTATTATATATAGTCATAGTATATATAATTTAATATATATATATATATATGATTATATATAATATATATATATATATATATAATTATATATATATATATATATATATATATATATAATATACTATATATAATATAATGATATATAATATATATATTATATATAATATACATATTATATATATACTATATGATATATTATATATACTATACCTATAGTATATATTATATATATACTATTTATATTATATATATATATATATATATTCTATATATATATATTATATATATAGATAGTATTTAACTTTGAAGTTACTTATGTTTTACTTCCTATGTATTTACTTTCTAACTATATATTGGCAAGGTATTTAGATATTTGCTTTCATTTAATAGGAAAGTTTTTTTTATTACTTCTTTTTAGAAAAAGTAAAAATAATTATATAAAATAAAAAAAGAAAATCATTTATTTTAATGGTTTAACCATAACATGGTGACAACCACATCACACCACACACACGCCACCACATATAATATATATATATATATACGTATATAGTATATATACTATATATATATATATATATAATATATATATATATATTTAGTAGTATATATATATTATATATATATATATATATATAGTTATATATATAAATGATAGTAAATACTATTATATATATTTATAATTTAATATATATAATATAATATATAATAATATATATATCATATAAATATTTAATATATATATATTAGTATACATGTATAGTAATCATCTTATATATATACAATATATATATATACTATAAATATAGTATATATATATGTATATGTATATATATTTATATTATATATATATATATATATATATTATATATATTTAGTATTAATTAAATAATATATATTAGATAATATATACTAATATATAGGTAGTAATATATATATATTATATATGATATTATTTATGTATATATTAATGTATATATATAATATATCATGATATATATAATATTTATATATAATATAAATATATTATAATATATATATTAAGTAGTATGGTTAGTAGTAACATAATCAAATACTTATCTGACTACATCATATAAAATACTTATAAAACATAAAAATATAAGTATATTTATTTATATATATAATATTAGTGTTGTATATATATTATATACTATTTATATAATTACTAATACCCGATAAAGTATTATATACTATCTATAATCATAATCTACATGAATAACTTCCATCTAATAGCTATCACTGAAAACACGGTAAACTAAGACTAATAGTAAATATAAATACAGTATATTAATAAAAAGTTCACGACCCCAAGTAGCCCTAATAACGAGGCATCTGATCGCCTTGATTGCTATGGAGGGGAACTTTATATGGTAGTAATACTGTCATACCATAACAGTATCTTCGTCGCAGTCTTACCCACACGAACTAAGGGATCGCCACCGGGCTTTGCCTGCAACTCTGTCGCTATAAGACGCATTGCAAACACCACGACACTTATATATATGAACTACAGTACCTAATAATAATAAAATTGAGTCAATATATATCACTATATAATACTATACCTCACTCCTCATATCACCTAAACCTATATACTATATATATACTATATATAGCTTTTGTATGTCCTATAATATATATAGCTTTATATATATAATATATTATAGCTGCATACTATTACGTCAAAACAGTACTATATACTTAGTATAACAATATATTACTATTCACCATCTTATATAATACCAGCATCTATTAATATAATTAGTAGGTATATTCACTAGAGGTATCACTAATCACTCCTATCACATATATACTATCACCCCTTACCAAGCTCATCATTAATATATTAATAATAATTGAATACTTAAGCTTCGCATGGGAGACGAATATAATCCGGAATCGGCATCGGAAATCGGAGGAATCGGCTGTTTTTTTAGGAATCGGAAATCGGAATTCGGAATCGGCAAAATTTTACCGATTTTTTGACCCGATTCTTTGGTATCAATCTGAAAATAATTTTTTATCGATACGCTAGAAAATAATTTCAAAGACATTTTTTCGAAGCGCTGCGTATTGATTTTTAACTATATCTCAACGAGTTCTAATGCCTTGAAGTTTACTCTTAAATATCCACAGCCCTAAAACATACTTAAAAGAACAACTTGAGACGTGGTGCACACGCTGCCTCGGTAAGACTGCCACTTCGCACAGTTCTTCAACTCAAATCCTCCCCTCTAATAGATCATCATTCCCAGTCAGGTTCGAAGACGGATAAAGACACCCCTCAGCACACCATCATTCAAGACCTATTAACTTATCCCGTGGATAAGGATTATTTCCATTATAAGATCTAGTCTCATGATTACCGTTGTATGAACAAAAGTCAGAAAACATGACCTATATATGGTTAATCTATTCTTCGGATTTTAGGCTTATCACATATTGTGTATGTAATATGCTTTTTTCTGTCCAGAGGAACCTAATTTATATCGAAATCCCTCTCCCATTCTTCTCCGGACAGCAATCTCTGCTTAGTGCGATGTCCCCACGATTGACAAATAAATTTCCACTCTGCGTCTGTAGGGCTAGACATACCGAAACCGACCACAGGGATTTGTAAATAGATTACGGAGCTACTTCGTGACTTATAACAACTGCTATTTCAAATCCGCTAATTCGAGTTCCAGGCCATTGCACGCTATCTCCACAGCACTAATTAAGTAATCACCTGTCTTCTAAACATGTATAGAATGAATTCCAATATTCCTGCCTAATAATCACACTTCAATGGTTAGTAGTAAGGGATAATCCGCCACCTAATAATGGCTGCTACGTGATGTTACAACAAGCAGGATTTCCCCAACGGAATTATTACCGTTGCTTTTTCATAACTTCTTCGACCAACAAAGGACTCTAAGCTTATACTGACACTTGGAGTCTCCTATTAATTTGAACAAAGAGCCGTGAAAAACAAGTCAATTCTTCCATGGGAGGTCGCGGAAAACAACCAATCGTAGGTCTCACCTTTTAAACTTGCCAAATCTCAGCTACTCAAGCTATTCGCTCTCAAAAAGAACACTCAACAAATGGACAAAAATAAAATCAAAACTTAAGATGTTTTAATTTACACGGCAAGACAGCAAAAATTGTAGCCATGAACAGGCGTGATGCAAACAAACCCCAAGACTGTACACTTATGATCTCAGTATAATCAATGAATGCTATAATTAAAAAAGGAATAATGGTGAGAATAAGAACGGCAGACTCTATTCATTCATTATAATTGCTATAGTGACATCATAAAGTGTTATATATATATAATAACTCAAAACACTGCATGACATATAGAAACAACGGTAAAGTTTTATTATTAAACACGCTAAAAATAACATTAAAAAATTTTGTTGACCTGTACAGATTTTATTGAGAAGCAACTACATAAGGAATCAACTGCGCATCGGCATAAAAAATATAAAATTACGTTAAATATGAAGGGTTGTGGATAGTTCAGTTTTTTTGAAAATTTAGGACAGAAAAAAAGGACTATTTGAGGGATAAGAACTTAGGTGGGTATTAACAGTATCAAGCAATATTAGAAATATGTAGAATCGGAAATTCAGATAATTAAAAAAATAGATTCAGCATTTACTTTACTTGATAAGAATTACTTGATAAGGGCTACCTATTTTGATCCACGCTTTAAAACTACATTATCCTTGAGAATGAATATAACAATAAAAAAGTGGAGAAAAAAATTTTTAAGCAATGGATGTGCGAAGAATATATATATTGTATTAAGGAAAGGAAAACAGTTTCTACTACTTTAAACCAACTTCAGATTCTTCTCATTTATCAATAGAATAGGGCGAAAAAGTGATACTAAGAGAGTAATTAAGTTTTAACTTCAGTTTTGAGAGCTGTTTTTCGGAAATTTAATTAAGATTTAAAAGACTTTTTAAAAACAAAAGAAACTCATTCCTAAGAAAAAAGACACATATTAATACTTAGAAAAAAATTGAAGATGTTTATAAAAGTAGGAATCAGAACCAATATATAAATATGAAACTTATTAAAAATTCAGAAAGTCCCTTACAAATAAATGGTGGTCATCGATAAAGGTACCTTTCAGCAATTTGTGTGTCCTTGCTAAAATATCTTTAAAAAGCCCTCAAGTCCCATACATACTTATGCTATGTTAGGCTAAATACTTATCGACAGTGTTTCATCAAAATTAAAATAGTTACAAATATTCAAGGTCTTTAGGTAAATATTGTAAATGTTCAAAAAGCTTTTTATTTTTGCTAACATAATGATGTAAAACCAATCGAGTAAGTTGATTAATTAAACTCTGCACGGCAATGCTTTTAGAAGCTTTCTATATTTAAATTTCTGCCTTGAAAGGCATTCTCTCCGATGAAATCCAACAACACAAGCTGCTGCTGCTTCTGTTACAACTTTTACAAGCCTCTCAACATCTTGATTATGACATGGTTGATCTGCTACAAGAGGGTTGGCTCTTAATTCCTCTAGCATCTGATTACTTAAATTAGACATTAGTGGTTGCTCCCTTATTTCTTGAGAAGATAAATTAACCAGATTATAATAGGTTGATTCCTTTATATTTTTTTTGGAAACGGTAAATTTTGATCTCATTTTTTGAATGGAACGTTTTCACCAACATACTTATAAGGTTCTTAATAATTTAATTCTGAATCTTTATCGCACCCTCTACATTTTAATATTCTGTTAACAGCGGTTTTTCTTACCTGGCTGTCATTATCACCCAACAATGCCAATAATATGCTTTCAAAATGGTCCCTAAAAACATTCCATTCTAAAGTTCTTAGGGCAATTTGTCTTATTGTCCAGTCAAACTAAGAAAAATGACCCTTAACCTGGGAAAAATTGCTTCACAAGCGATTGAAGTGGTATTCAACTTAACAAAATGTTGCTTTATAACATATCCAAAATCAGACAAATCCAAGTATGGGAAAGTATTGAAAAATCAAATTCAAAATGGCGTCGGAATGTGTTTTTTTTTGTTATATTAGTTTAAAGATATTTTGTATATATTGAGATTAATGAAAGCACATCCATTAAATATAAGAGTAAATATTGAAATATCAAAGAAATATCAATTATGTTTTCAAGAGATCAGAATTTATTAGAAGGACATAGAAATATTATTATTTACATTTTTATTGTCATAGTTGGTATAAAAGTACTGTAAGAACAAAGCCCTTAAGGAATTGAATAAGTAATGTCGGACAAACTATGCATCTGAATCACTGTCATTGTTTTCAGTTTCAACGTTGTTGTCACATCCACTGATGCTGGCACTCCCACAAGAGGCTGAACAGACAAGCCCGGTTCTGTTTCGTCATCCACATCGCATGGTTGCCCAAACTTGTGCTACAAGAACAATGGACCATTTATAGAAACCACTCTGGCTGTGGCATATCAGCTATGTAGTGTTAATACGAGTTTTTCCCTAACAACACCAAACCCCACTTCTGTTGTGCCAATTATAAGTCGTTCTTGTGATTTCCAAACACATACCTGATAGTATGTACGAAAGCTATGGTACTTTGTTGCTGATTCTGTAGGTGGCCAACGTTCAGGTGCAACAAAACGATTCTAGCTGCTGCAACTTTTATCCACTAGCACTTCGATTGCACGAAGTGCTTTTAGCAGAATTTCCTGTCTTGCCCGTCATATAGTCTTTGACCATTAGCCCTTACTTCTGTGAAGATTCAATGCACACTGTTGAGTCTCCCATCTGATGGCATAAATCATCGCTTTGCAGCCAGCTGGTAGGATTGTGTTCATCACTCATTAGTTTTTCTAATGCTCTGGCCTTTCCGATGCCAAAAAAAGATTCTGGACGTTCTGTCACAACCAGTAAAAGCATGTACAAACAAAATTTTTACAAAATCACTACCCAGCAATAGGGTTTACTATTCTTCCACGTCAATATCATTCACTGGATTTGTAGACAAACAGTCTTTTATGTCACTCGTAAGTTAACCAGCTTTAAAACCATTGTTTTCGCATGGTATAACAAAAGAACAAACAAGTCTGTATCTTCGCCAACAGGGACGGTCATTATATTATATTGGTAGAGGACGTTACTGCAGATTGAACAATATTTAAATCTGCATCTCCATCAGCTTTCTTTTTACAGTGCACCCTATTTTTGCCAAGGCTTCTGATACGAGCATATTAATTGTTGCTTATTTGTATAATTGTCCAAGAAATTTTCTTTCTCCCCGACAAATTTCATAGTAGGATTGAAATGTACAGTCTTGCTAATTTTGCAAGTGCTGCGCCTTCTGTGAGTCATGTCCTTAATGAAAGGATCACTGCTGTAGCCATCGAAGACAACATTAGCTTTGCCATTATTATCAAATGTAAACTTTGCGTAGGAATTGGCCATGTTCTGGTATGTATCACCAGGCCTCCACATCACACGATGGAGTAGGTATCCTCCATCTAAATCGAACTGAACGTTAGTTTGAGTGTCTGGAACATTTGCTGTACCCAAGCTACCACAATTTTTCTGTATTGCATGGGCTAACTGAGGCTTATCAGCTTTTCTTAATAAAGTTTGTGATACAAATAATTCTGGCGGATAAGCGCAGAGCTCATAATTTAAGACACTCTGCAAGATTCCATGTTACTTAAATGTAGCAACAGTCATCATTCTCTGAAACAATAATGCCGTTATTTTCAAATCGTGTTTTTCTCGCATTTTACACCAGCATTCTCGGTGCCCCCAATGTCTTCGCTTTGTCGCTTCTTTTTGCACAATAAAGTGTATACTCAGCTTTCCTCAACCATTCTTACATACATCTAATCTGATATTTCTCAGTTGCAATGGAAATGTATTTCCTGTACGGTTTACCACTCTTCTTGTTATCAGCTCGTCGTTACTACTCTCATTGGATAATGTCCTGAGTAGATCAAGCTTTCCTATCATCTACAATGTGAGCATCTCTTACGTCGTTTTAATCTGTCTCACCTCTGCGCGATCTCTACACTTTCTTTGGCTAGTCCCTACTTCTCAATTACTTCCCCTAGATCTCGCCTGCTCTTCTTCCTCCCTAATCTATTTGTGCTCGTTTCGCTCTTCTCTTCTCCTCCTCTATCTGATCATCCTGTCTCTCGATGTCTTTCTCGTCATTACGATGTCTCGTCTAAGTACAACACCACCAGTGCATTAATTTAAGCCAAGTTGCCAACTGAATTTCTGTAAATCCACTTCTACGTGTCATTTCCATATTACCAAGCAATCTTATAATAAATACACACATGTATTCTTCATTTACAAGGTTCTATTCCCCTAACTCTTTCTCGGTCTCATCAACATCTCCGATCTACTCTCGTGTAAACTACAACATCTGTCCTATTGACTACTACCATAGCTCTTCTCCATACTACCTACTCTCTGGACTTTCATTCTAGCGTGAGCGTCCATATCTCTCATCACTCCTGTTACGGTACTTGTTAACCTCTCCTGAGTTTACGATCAGTCTTGCTTCTCTCATTCAAATGTAGCCAGCTGGCATGCTCTATAAATCAATGTACCAAGCATTCTTTGATTATCCGCTAAATGCAATTCGCAGTTGGGAGCAAGCAGTAGGATAACAGTGGATAGAGTCGCAACTCTTACTCATTAACTTTATACTATTTGCCTTTGCGCCAATTTTTTCACAGACGAGTTCAGATGCGCCATACAACTCATAACTAGACATTATTTAAAATTTTCAAAATTTATATTTTATATACAGTAATTATATTATATTATATATATAAAATATATTATATATAATAATAATATATATATATATATATACTAATATGTATGATTATAAGTTATATGGTATATAAATATGAAATAGGTAATTGAAAGGTGTTTAATGTCTATTATTGAATTATTTTAATAATTATATGTAAACATTTTTAAGCAAATTTTCATATTTGTATACTTTATATAATTATAAATAATAATATATATATATATTATATATAAAGATAAGATTCACTATATAATATATAGAATAATCTCTTCAGTGTAGGTCTACTTATATTTTAGTGCAGAGCTGTTTCTCTGAGTTCAATCTTATGTGGCATATTTAATAACAACCATTGCACAATCTAATATATAATACAGTTCACTTATAGACAATTATAAAATATCAAAGCATATAATTAAGAAATTGTGAGAGGACGTCTGCAATCAAAACTATCTACGTAGATATATTACACCTCTACAACAAAAAATTTATTACAATACTGAATGGGAGTCATTGTAATCTCGAATGTTATATAAGATATGTTATTATCGGAAATTAAATCATATCTGTGTTGATTTTTCTTAGCGGTGAAAAATTAATATTATATATTGAGAAATATGTGAAGATGTTCTAATAGTTACAAAAAAAAATAGTATATAATATAACGATTAAATTTTAGTTACATACTATTCTTTATATGTCATTGCCAGATTTTAATCAATAATAATTATTATTATGGATTTATAAAATGAATTTTTATTATTTTCATTAAATATAAATTCTGATCGTAAGAAATTATTTTAGCTGATACCTATTATAGCCCAGTTATAAAAAGTTAAAAAATATCTCCCATAAAAAGTAAGTACCCGTTTACATACTCAATGTCACCAACTTACATATTAATCAGCCTCAATGCGTCCACGGTTGCCATCACCTTACTGTAACTAGATATCTATATCATAGCAGCAATCAACCTTCTACGATTAGTGACCGTTCACCATATTCCTGTGAGTATATATGCCATCCCACAGTCATATATATATATACTATTATCATAGTCTCTGTATAGTATTTTAACTGGCAGTTTCTATATCTTATCAAAGCATATTAGGTCAATCTCACGTAATATTATATCTCTCATAAAGTCTATCTCACACATGTCGTCAAGTCCAAATTTACTTGCCAGACGTACATGTATCTCGCAGTATACATATTCAAGTGATTCATTCATTATAACTTTGTGGTGACAACTTCCCGTTCATTTCATTATACAGGATAATAACTCTCTGCTAGTAATAAAGTAGACAGCTGCGTCGACAATAGCATTAGTATGAACCATAGGAGTTAGCCCTGGATAATAGATTAGTTCTCTACTGCACAGTTACATCTAAATGATATAATATTAACAAATATGTGAACTACATTATATCTGTATGTTAAACACTTTCCTTATAGAACTAGTAAGCTGAGTTCTATTTATAAATATGTCCCAAATCAGAGCCCTACTCTCAAGATTATCTATGAGAAAGTATGAGAAATTACCCTTAGTGAATAAACTGTGTCTCTAAATGACTATTCGGATTATATGTTACTATGATAATTAGAATATTAAATTTGATTGATTTGTTTTCAGTACAATAGGTTTGATTCAAAAGTGACTTATTGCATGGAATCCTTATTTCATGTTATTGAGTACAATTTTAATTTACAAATATATAAGATAGTTGATTAATTTATGAAAATAAGTCATTTATAAGTACTTGGTGCTACATATTAATAGATTTGGCTGGATACCTAACAGTATGCCTTTATCCATAGTATTTGAGGAAGATTCGAGTTATTGTATCACACTCTGCATACTTCCCAGATCCATTCAATAGAGTCTTTTGCTAGAGATCATTACAAAGAGGATCCACGGGACAGAACTCTGCCACGTGAGATTAATCTATATTTTATCTAGATATTTTTAACTAATTCGTTCTATTGTTAAAATTATAGATATTAACCTGTGAGCTAGTAATATGAATATATTGCTGGATAGGATATCATGTACTATTTTACGATCGAAACATTGGGCAATGTTTTTTATAGCTCTGTCTGTAACATTATTTCTCATTTCTCGAACATTGGGTATTGTCAATATTATTAAAATTCTGTGTAGTATATACTCATAGCAATGACAATATTTCATTCCCATATCCTGATGAAATATATTATATTTCTCATCTATATTGTTAACCGTATGTTTGTGATTCGACGTTGGTCTGTTCCTTGAGCATAAACAGTAATTAGCATAACTATTTATTTATGTGTACATAATCCAGTGATGAAAAACGCTACTTGCTATATTGTCAGGTATAATATTCCTTATTTATTGAGAATATGTAGATAATAATTTTCTCAGGCTGTAGTCTTTGCGATCTCTCTGTACACACTCTACACTGCTTATGATGCGCCGCGAAACATCTTAGTGGAATATAGGTACAGAGACGCGTGCAAGTTGTTGGTGCGAAGCGACTCGTGAAAAATAAGGAAAAAGCACAAGTCCAGTATCTGCAGAGAAAACCATATATGGAGCACTAAACTGCATCGCTACTTAAAGTGAGCAGCTTGAACGACTTCCTAGTACCCTGTACCCGCCCACCTACTCACCGAACTTTTGTACCATTAATTAGTGTGAGAGCTCGTCACAGATCTAAGGAAACATCTTTAATCTCCAACACCAATAATTTTATGGGAAGTGACACTACGATATGACAGGACGCCTCGTGAAACAGGCTAGCCCAGGTGAGCGATCATCAATATTGTGTGTGATCAATGTGAGAAAGCATTCTGTTGAAATTGTATAAGTGTGATTTCAAATTTACCTCCCTGGTGCGCCACTGTGTCATAGAGCATTCTCTACATCCCTATTCGCTCCTCTACCGCTCCTATGACAAATCCACCCTTCTCGCACATTATCTGCTTCCATATTTCTATGCGATACACTTCTAGTATATATCTCTCGCGTGTCTTTCATCGCTGTGCCACAAGATACAGTGCAGGAACATTTTACGTGCATAACCTTTATTAGACCAGCTGTGCTGCTTTCATCGACTCAATAATTGCCTAACTCTATTGCTTCTTCTTGTGCGTCTTCTCCCAGTCCAGTACTCAGATCATCTGCCCTCACATATCACAAGCTTCTTGTACGCTTTTACCTTATTCACATTGCGCGTCGCTTGAACCAAAATCATAGGCCGTGTACTACATAACTCTCTACATTTCGCCTTCAGATTACTTCTTCATCCATGTATCTCTCAAACAAAAGAACCTCCTCCAAACTCAAAGAACATTGACTTTTCCCCCGTCAATATGTAACTAATTCTTAGGTAAGATTCACGTATCCTCCTCATATATGAAAGCTTCCTTCACATCTAGCTTCTTCAACTTCTTGATTGGTAACGCTCCGTTGAGTTCTCTTCCCATCTCTCCTCCAAGCGACTTGTTGATTAGACATTATTCTTGAGGAATATTTTCCACAACGATCACACTTAGTTTGCAACTGACGCCGTGCGCCTAAGGGATGGTGTACGCATCACTCAATCCAGCCTAGCTATTGAACATCCTAGATCAAATAACTCACTCTCCTATTCCAGACATATACTCGAACTAGTAACACATACAAATAATACATATCCCAAAGGTTAGACAACGTCCCTCTTATGACCACTACAGATGTAACCAGGAGGTGGATCCAATCACAGCTTGAGTCGCATTTCCACACAAGACCTTTATGTCTCCATAGTTTTCTCATCTAAACATTTACACCAAACTTATCGTGGATTTTTAAATTGCACCATGGACTCCGATTTCTCTGCTTTGTGTATTTCCCTCAGCATATACAAACCGACTACTATGTGGTTCCTTTCTCACCAAAACTACTGCATCATCCGTTCCCAAGCCTGCTTCCAGTTGATCCCGGACAATAAACTCTCGTTCTCAATTATTTCAGCAACTACAAGAGCACGTTGACAATCTCTAGCTTCTCGACTACATGCACATCGAACTTAATTGTAACCTTTATACACTTTTAAGGGACTTGTTCTATCTCCATCTAAACATTCAAAGCTATATCTCTTATTCTCTTCAAGTGCCTAATCAGTCTTATCTTTCGAAAGACTAACCCACTCTCTGTACTTGTGTTTATCCAAGCTAACTTACCCTGCCCAAAATCTCTCCACCAATCCTCTCAAACTCTTCTTAAGAGCTCGCCAACAAGAACCAAAATTCATCCGGCAGTACAGTAGGTTGAGGCACCCTCCACTCCTCTCCACTCTCTGCACATCTCCGCTTATCATCGCTGAACATCTGCACATGGCTTCCAGTTTATTGTTCTGATCACGCACCTTTCCGCGTATACGCTCGAGATACTCGTCTCTTGACAATCTTCTTCAACTATGTTTAGCAAACTCCCACCTCAATGATTCCCAGGCCACAGCTAGTCAAATATATCAAGCACATATGAAGTAGATTTACCGTGTTAAAACAATAATAAAATACACAACCTCATGTCTTACATCTTCACTCGCTTATTAATCCTTAAACCAATCACCATTGACACCATTTTTTTACTTATACACTAACGCTTTTCTAACTATCGTTTACATTTTACAATATAACTTTTTGATTTCACATTCAGAAGGACCTAACCACCAACACTCATTATATATTACTACTATATAAATACCTGTCCATAATAGATTCCTCATATATATATACTTCTTATCTAATATACGCTTCTGTATTGTATATATATCCATAAAAACCTATAAATTAATAATTTTAATTCTTTCTATTATCCCTTATCATTTTATTACTCCTATTAATTATACATTATTTGATTTGCATGTAAAAGATTGATCCACTATATCAATTCCTCTTAACCTCACTCCTTAAAACGGCACCTTGTTTCTATTACATACCATATCGTCCCTCAGTTTTTACACATTTACGGTACGCATACACTGACTTTCTGAACCTAAATAATACTTACTAGGGTAGCATGATTATATAATACTACTATTCCCTTAACATACAACTCTAAATAGAATAACTTATATGTTCACCCTATATAATTTCTACAGTTCCCCCTTTTCTCCCTTATCCTTATAAATACCAATAATACATATGTATGTATATAGTAACATATTATACCGCTCTCATAATCCAATTACCTGAGATAATATATACCTCTCTACATATAATAATATAACTGCATATTTATTACTAACAATCTATCCATAATTTCACTAAATCAATCAACTCAATCTCGTCCTATCCGCTCTATTTGAATATTCTATTTCACTAGTAATATTTCATCTATATATATTACTACGGGCAGATTTACCGTGATTCTTTATCAACTATTATTCACGCCTCATTAATACACCTAATTTAAACCTACCTATTACTATTATTAAAAATAATAAAAAATATTATTTATTCATATAACTTATATTAATAATAATATCTCTTCCAAATACCCAGGAAAAAGGAATACAATGATCATCTCTTATTTTCATCACTAATTCTAACTTCTCGTAACACATATACATTAATTAATCTATACAAGCGAATATCAACTAATCAACCCCCTATCTATGGTACACATTGAACATTTGTTTCAAAATATAATACTGTGTGCCACGAATTTACTGCGAAGAGTTTTTGTTGAGTTTTCTCGGATTTCATCTACTAACTAAGGCCCACTCCATTCAGGTGACCGTTGGATTATTCACCATCTCATGTCTCTCAAATCAATATGATTGACACCCATCAACTTCTATTGTCTCCAGAGTGTCATAAATCTTTTAAGCAAGAAATTTTCCTCTCTTTAACTTGGCTGCATCTCTTAATTCCTTTCGGTCGATCCCTTTTCTCTATATCCAGATAAGATGAGTTATATAAAAGGAAATTTCCTAATTTTAGCTTTGTGCATATGTAGTGATATCCTCATTGTTCATCCTCCTTCCGAATAACTGGCTTATTTGACCTTGTGTGCTTATTACTTCTCTTACTCAGTATTTATCGCATTTAATTATTTATAGAATATTATCATTATAATTATAATAATATACATCTTTCTCTTTATATTTTTACTTATTAAATTTTACCAAGCCATGCTTTTACTTTTGAAAACTTCATTATCAATATTTGCTTATTTTTATAATATAATATTAATACATTTGTATTTCTTTTTATACTCATTAATATTTTTTAGTACATTTAAATTCCTAACCATTCGCTTAATTGTTAACATTTTATACTATTTATTATCTTTTACCTATTATCATTTATATCAACATCTACATATACATCATTTGCACGACTAACAATTGCTTCCTTCATTTTCCCCCATAAGGATTATTGAATTCTAGTTATTCAAACTTTGTTCAACATATTCAATTACCGGAATATATATTTTAACTAGTATCTATAGTGCGTCTTCCTAACTGTAGCTTATAACATATCCATGATCTGTAAATATTACGTACTCCTGCTGTACATTGGCCTATTTTGCATCATAATCAAAATCTTGACGACAGTCACTTACGATTTGTCACAAAGATATACTAGTTCATCCTTACTTAAACGCAGGCCATAGGTTGTCCGTATGACTGACAACTACTATAACCTTTCGCCTCACGAGTCTATAAAAATCTCACGTAGTAAGCTTAGATTGTCATCATCGTAAGTGCTGGAAACACAGTACATGTGTTATGTCGAAAAAGACATACTTATACACAGAAAAAGCTATGTAGAATTATGGAATATATATAACTATACTCATAATTAGTACCAGTATAATACATGCTTCGTAAAAGTAAATAGTTTTTCTGATTTAGCTGAAGTAACCATAATTTACTACGTACGCCTCAACTGACTTGCTTATGTTTTTAGTTTGAAACTAGAGTCGTATTTTTATCTGAATAAATACAAACAGGAAATACAGATCATAGTTTTATAAAATAATACGTAAATCAATGAGTTAAAGTTTTATAGTGAAAACTATTAATCAAGAAAATTGTATGATGTAGAAAACGCTTGTTGATGTAATATAATATTATAGGTTCATTTATGTGGTATAAGGACGTAAATATTGATATTATTTTTCTTCAGTGATATATCTATCAATATGAGCCAGCTGAGTAATTGTGTTCAATAACCACCGCACACGTTGGTTATCAAATTTTTACTCTAAGGTGTGAGGATTATAATGAGTATATTCCTTCTCAAAGATAATAGTACTACTCAAAACTATAAGTTACTCTATACATAGTAGAGGCATGAATAAAACCTATTAACGCTTCTCAATTCAATATATTGGTAAATAGATATACTTGACGAGGACTACCTTGTGTAGTTATGAAATGTCATTATACTATAGAATTAATGATCGTGAGGTTAAACAAATCTTGTTCAGGATAAATCATTTTATAATAAATGGGATAAGGAGTATCTGTAAAGCCTAAGTGATTATGTAATAGACCTAATGAATCAAAGGGAACACATTTGAAAAGAAAAGCTTGTAGTACATAAAACTATTATATTGAATGCTAAGATGTTATAATAACTGGTGAAAGAGATAAGGCTTGGAATTATATATATATAATATGTTATAAACATTAAAAGAGAATCTAGCCTTTGATATAATAAATTCTTAGATACCTTACTATATTAGCAGAACGTCAAAATACCGTTGTAATCTATCTGAGAATTACAATAATATAATACACTAATTATAAGAGTGAGTAGATGCAAGATCTATTCAAGAGTGATGGAATAGGCTATATGCAAGGCAGATAAATTTACATATCCATTACAACTAGAATGTTCTTCACTACTATTTATAAATGTAATATATGATACCTCTATATATCATGGCAGTGATTATTTAAAGTGACTTGTTCTATGTATCCAAAAATATATTAGTGGGAAATAGATTGATTATCTATTAAAAGTTGGTTTGCTATTGGCCATGATATATATGGTGACAGGCTAATAATAATTGCATAAGTAGTCACTCGTAAACGTACTCCATACAGCCTTTTAGAATACCAATGTACCACATTTAGAGAGAATATGCTGCGATATGCTCCAAAAATTTTAAGCACAATACTATACAACACATGGCTTCACAGTTATCTAGGTATCACTAGTAGATATTCCACATCCAATTTTACATACTGATTGTTCCTATATACCTCCATGCAATCATTGTGATTGAATCTGAGTGTCCTACTACTGTACTATCTCATGAAAATTATATTTAAATTAATATACGTAATAAAAAGGGAGAGTACCATAGCAATTAGTTTTATCTTTATATTATCAAAATAGTAAAATATAACCGTTATTGTGTTCAGAAAGATTTGGATCTTTGTTGTTCTTTATACTATTTTACATGTAGGTCAAAAAGTTAATTTTCGCTGTATTATGTGTCAGTTATCTAATTTATCAACGCTATTATATACTCTCTGTAATTCATTATTCTAGTATATCACATTTCGGAACATAGTGGAAATGAGTAATTTTGAAATATAGTGTACATGGAATATCAGACTGGTAAATTTATTTTGGGTAGTGTATGTGGAAATTTATATAGCTGCTCTTTTTCCTGTAAGAGCTCAAACACAGAACAAATATACAATTTGCGTCCCCCATCAATAGTTACCAAGGAAGAGAAATGAGGAAATGGGTTAGCAAAGAACAGTATGACATGAGTGAGAGTTGAAAAAAACCATTTTGCACTCACCATGTTTTACGATATCGTAAGAGTACAGCATCCATTCTACTCAGGAAAGGGGTCTAAGGAGTTCTCTCCTAGAAGATTATCAATGTTTTAAAACAAAGGCCTCTGTGCAATTAGTGAGAAACAGGGAATGTGCAGCAATATAGCTCAGAAGCCTAAATATAAGTCGATATTCATCCATATACATCTGGCAGATGTGTGTCTCCAACCCATTTCTCTACCTAAGGATGCAATTGTTCAGGTAATTAAAAGATTCAGTTTGGCATTATGAAGATCAGTGGATACAAAACTTGGAGGTCTCATTGCGACCGAGATCGTCCTCATTATTCTCAGTATACTCCAATTTTCTCCACAAACACAGTCTGAGTGAAAATGGGCTATCATAGTTAGGGTGGTCAGTCTATCTATTATTCTCAAATTTGGATTAATATAATCTTGAAAAAGAAAAAACTACTAACAAACAATTTTCAATTATATTATAAAGATCTAAGTTATATATTTTATGAATAATTTTAATTAATTATATGCCACTATGATAAATATTAAATTATCAATGGTTCTCATGCATATATTAGATCACTATTTTGTATTCAACCATTTTTTTATATAGTTACGTGGTGTAAGTTGTCATCGGACTTTGGAATATTTCTTATACTCTCAAGTTTCACAATAAAAGAAGACTTGAGAGATACATTCAAGTGGGAGTAGTTAATGCTAGGGTATTTCCATACTCTCATGAACTTGTGGGGCTCGCATTGGGACATTAATGAAACAGCTCAGTTCTGGAATAGAGGCGAATGTTGATAGTGTTAGATATGAGCGATGAGAGAGTGATAGGTATCCTAATGGTAAGATGGTAACTGTTGCGAGTTATGAGGGTGCATGACTTGGCAGAGCCATCCCAGGGCTTAACCATTCACTTTTTAGTCGTTATAGCGAGATGATCTTTGTCGTTCGGATTCTTGTGTCTTAGCTCTTGGTCATTTTTACTAAGATCACGTGATATAATATGCGACCATTATTATGAGAGAGAAGGCTAGGGGATTGCCTCAAGCAGGGAAGTGGTGATTGGAAGATTCTGAACTGTCGAAAAGGTCTGTTACTGCGATGTAATAAGAGGCGTAACGTGGGCAATGAATATGAGAGCTAGAGCGCTGAAGAAATTGAGTGTGAAGAGGAGCTTTTCGAGATGGGTTTGTTGTATTGAGGAACAATAGCCTCCCTCCCAGATTCGTTGAGATTGCAGTAATGTCTGTTGAAAGGATTAAAGTGAAATATCGTGGCCCGTTAACATGATTCTCGAGTGAGGAGACTTAGAGTAAGCTGAGATGCATGGACATGCGCATGGTAAATGTGTGAAACATCGTAAGAAGTGTTTGAAATTATGCATGCTGATATAGGTGTAGATTTGCACGGATGTGTCAGCAACACTCCGGTGAGCGCACGACAATATGGAGAGCGGAATATGGTGCAGATATGATTGTAAGTGCAGCGAAAGTTATTTAATGGACTACGGGGCACTTTTATTAGGAATGAGGTTTTACACTTGTGTTTCAATATAAGACTCTTGCGTAGGTTGCAAGTATGAGTTTTATTACAGAAGGACTAAGTCCGTGTAGAGATAGTTGTCTAAGTGGTACAAATATACATAAAAAATTCTGATGTTTATAGACGGATCGTATAGTTACAATGTTGTTTGTTAAATCATGGGCAAGATATAAAGATATAGATATATGTAAGGTTACAGAGAAGGACTTAATTAGCGTAGGACACCCTGTGGGTACCACATATTTAGACTAAAAAAATGTTTTTCGATAATGGAAAAATCTCATTCAACTTCTATCTCACTCGCTAATTTTCTGCAAAATATAACTTTCTTCTCGCCTTCTTTCCCTTTCATATGTGGCTTGCCACAACTATATATTCACTAAAATTATACTCGTTAAACTCAGACATCTGTATAGTTATACCAGTTGCTCAACACTACGTTCACCACAATGAACTTTCACTACAGTGACACAAGAGGATACTGTGTCCTGTCATACCCACAATAATCCAGATAACGGACTAGGTATTTGACGTCTACGTGTCATTCTGCCACATTTTTTACTTTTCAAAAAAACCCCCTCTACTTTTATAGCTACACTCTCCTGCTATTATATTTTTCCTTACTAAGTGAGAGCATATTTAACCTCAATCAATCTAGTGCTCAAACCCTCTTTCAGCATTCTCTTCACATATCTCAATCAAAACAAAGAATTTCTATATCATAGACAAATCCCTTCACACTAATATCTAGATATCTTCATCAATTCTCACATTTTCTATAGCACTTATCCATTTCCCTGCCACTCTCACTCATCTTTAATTATATCATTTCATATTTACCCCATCCATTATACAAATTGTAATAATAACCAAGGAAGGACATATAACACATTATCACTATATGCTATACCTCACTCCTAGCTTTATTAATATTAAAACCTTGTATAGCATAATTCGGATACTCTATAATTATTTTAACGATTATATATATAATAATATATAATATATATTATATATATATTATATATATATATATATATTATATATATATATATATATATAATTAATATATATATATTATTAAATAATATATAATATATATAATATATATAATATTATATATTAAATAATATATATATTATAATATAATATTAATTTAATATACTGTAATTAATAATAAATATTTAAAAATATTTGAATAAAATTATAATTTATGTATATGAGTCTATTATATGTAATTAGCTGTATATGATATATTTCTTTCTTCTTCATCTCATATCGTTTTCGATCGCCAAGTGCCTCTGGAAGCTGAGCTCGTCTGAGGTGGAAAGAACTTGGCGCATAGACTGCTCATGCAGAAAGAGATAGCCACCCAAACATGATTTAAGGTTCAAGTGAAGGTGAGTAGACATAGACAAGTCTCTCTAAGAAAGGAGGACATCAAAACACCGAGCATGCCTTTAACCGGATTCTCCTCTCTTCTGTACTCGATACTTGGTGTCATATACAGACAACACTCTGATCTGCCTCAGAGATCAAGGTTACATAAAGTTACACATTACCCAGACCGATATGATATGTTTTAAACTCGTTGGACATACCCGATGAGTACGGTACCACTTGTTTATGCTGCTATTCAGATTATATGGAGCATATAATTTGCTGTCTTCAAGCTCGTGAAGAGTTGATCATCGCCATTTCTGGCCCGACAAGATGTAGGGAGACCATGACTCAAACTGTAACCGCTACCTCAGCAATTAGTATCCCAGTCACCTGTGCGTCGTACTCATTAAAGAGCAGAGGTGGGCGCGATCACGATTAGCACGCTTATATAGTTCTGCGACCTCTGCTTATACAGAAATTCTCCACAGTGTTTGTCGTCCGTTCAACATTGGACTGTATTATAACTTGTAATGCCCCTTGCGAAGTCCACTTGTTGTTGTTTCTTTCCGGTTTCACTTCCCAGCCTCCGGTCTCGCGTTCCAACACAATGCGCCACTAATAACATCCGTTCGTATAAACGGTATCACTAATTGAAACTAGCCGCGGACCAAGTCCATTCAAATACCACTATTTTCGCGAGAGCAGATGACTCCCGCAAAGAACTACATTAACGTTGCAAACTTTCACATACTAGTTGTTGAGTACCAATATTAATACCCATTCTCTTATTTGTCCTCCTTCATTTTTCAACTAACTCGCTAATATAGACCGTTCTATCTCTCATGAAACTATTTTAATCTAGTCATGTGCTTCTTATTCACTGCCTTAGCATCTCTCTACACACCATGTAATACGATGTACTAGTGTCCAGATACTATGAACATACATCACATATGAACTCTGCATACATGATCAATATATTTACCTACTTTATCTCTCTCAAACCATGAGGTCTCTACGTAGTAATCAATAAGAGCACATAGTAGTTACAGACATACATAAATTTAGTGTGCTCAATAGTAAAGAGCACAGCGTCGAACAGCCCTCAAAAAAGCAAAGACCTATTGGGGAGCTCCCTCCTGTAATCTATCTGATTTGGCTACCAATAGTCGAAGGTAAGAATATAACAAATTGCAACAAGTTCGCACCTATAACCTGTCCAGCATTTGTTGTTCTCACCAGAGAGACTTGATGCTGACTCTGTTGCTACTACACTCTGCAGTATCATCCGTTCCGTCTTAACCATTCATCTTTGCGCGACAACGACTATGTTCCTCATTAAAATTTAATTTGAAGCACTCTCTGACAGCCTCTCTGTCCCATATATGCCTCCGAGCCATGACATTTAATTATTTTTATGACATTTCCACACATAGAAGTGTACTATTTAATCACGTCACATAACGACATACCAGATATACCCCTTCTAGATCTCTTATCTACGCGAGTGCTTTCAACTATTCTAAAACAGCACTCAAACTATTTTAGTCACACCGTCGCCTAAAAGTTTGTCGGATAAGTACACAATAACGTTTCTTCCAGAAACTCCATCTCAGTCTCTATACACCACGCATCTAACAGATCCGCAATTTAAATCGAATTCCAGCAGGAATCCTACTAATAACCTTTAATGCAGTAGGGCACTCCGTCGCTAGTGCTCAATCTCCTTCGTCAGTCAGTTAGGTGATATACTATACACAGATACATTTAAGGCAATTATCTTATAACATCTAATAAGTTTATATCAATTGATAATTATGGTTATGTAAGTACTTAATTGTTGTGATCTTTCTCTCGATTGAGGCTACTATAAGTCAGTTGTAATTTCATTAGTTAATTTAATATGGAACATGACCACAGTAAAGGTATACGCTAATATAATATACACTTGTACAAAATTAGGCTATAAGATACTGTATATACATATATTTCTAAATCTCACTACTATATGGATAATTTTGAGTCGGGAGAGAATAAGTATAAAATTTCTTATGGACTAAATTAATACAAATAATATAAGTACAACATATAATATAATTATGCTTCGTATCAGAAGGCCTTGGACAAAAAATATAAGGTTATTGCATAGTATAATTCCAATGCTTTATGGTACGATTTGCTAGATTTTTAGTATTGTTCATTTACCTGTCTCTCCCACTAGAATTGTGGGGTTGTGCTGCGTAAAATGTCCAGAAAATAGGACAGTTAAAGGTAGCAAAGAGCATGAAGTCAATAACACTGATGACGACTTCCGTTCACCCAGTCTAAAAATTACAAATTCAATAACAGTAATTATTCAGAATCAAATTTTAACTCAAGGATAGTACCGCCGAGAAGGCTATTGTCTAGTTTCTTTTGCTCACTATGGCAATCTCGTCAATGTTAGTACCATGCGGACGAGATAAATACCAATCCATTGGTCAAGCCTACAACTGCGGATTTTTACAACACCATCACGAAAACACCCCGTCCTAAATCTTTACGGTGTCCTATTTATGCCAAAAGCCAAACCGCTCTATCATTCATCCTTTCATATGACAAAACCATTCTAATACACTCGTTTATTCTCTCATTTAGGCTTTATTTCACACTACACAATTTTCTAAAACGTTAATCCCTCTCTTTATCAATTCTCATACATAACCCGCTCCTAAGATTATCCATCTGAACACATTGCACATTAGATCTATACCTATTACTCCATCCCATAGTTTTAGTACTATACAGTAACAATTGGTCAATACTATACAGTAATGTATTAGACAATCCACTTCATCGAGCATTTCTTTGGACATTGCGGGGATAAAGGCCATGTGAAGTTCGATTAAGTGTAATTATACAAGCATAGGATGCGAGAGAAGGTTAAAAGAAAACGAAAATACAAAACAAAAGTCACATATCTGAAAACATAAGCAAAATACACGTATTTTCCTCAGATGGAACTCAACAGTGTGACATTGAATCTTCAGGAAGTAAGGCTATGTCAATACTAAATTAAGTATAGCTTTTAATAATAAACTACTTTACTAAACGGGCTAACGGAAACAGAATATTTACCACAATCAACCACAAAACTCACTCTACGTACTTATTCGTAGCAGTCAGGGTGAGAAATGAAATAAAGATTTGCAGCAGGGCTACATAAATCAGTTATATGTTCGCGCGAGTTCACCAAAAAATCTTCCGAACCAATCACATCGATCGTATAGGGCCACTCTCCAACCTGCAGGGTTCAAATACGAGTCGAAATCCAAATATAGTCTATCGAGGTAAGTGTGCCGCTTTTCGTAACACTCGTGTGTACTTTATACACTGAGCAGTATGAGAGTTTTATTGAAGGTGAAGACATCTACAAATATGAAAACTAGACTTTATGAATAAAAAAATGGTTGCAATGAACATCTATGTAATACGGTTTTTTTTGGTGTGTTTTGTTAAGAGGAGGTTTGAATTCTCTTAATTGTAATAACGTATCTCTCCATTTTAATTAATTATAACATTTGTAGTTTAGTCACTCTCAAAAATATTGCACATATTTTCCAATGTCCTCCAAGTATTATTGAACTGATATTCCATTTAGAATTATATTTACTCCTTTTATTTAGGGTACCTTGTGTGAGTGAGAGTCTACAATTTTGTTTTAGGCAACAATTTGCTCAAAGTTGTATGGTTCAATTTCAGTAAAATTCGAGTAACCGCGACATGTGTGTTTACCAATAAAGAGGTCCTTCTTTACGTGGGATTGTCATCCCTTCATTTTTACAGGAAAGTGTCCAGATCTAGTTTGGAACGGTATACTGTTAGCAACGACAACGTTAGTGAAAAACCTTATGTATGACTCTAAATTGTAACTAGTGAATTCTCATGGAATTAGGCGATATCAGGTCATTAGGTCGCTGAGCACCATATGACTTAGTAATGTTTTTTACGATTCCATTTTGCTAGAAAGTGGCTTTGTTCTTGATTTCACATTATGTCTAAATACTTCTTAAGAACTACCTTAAAAGCACTTTGTATTATATAGATTACTATATTTATGGTAGATGATACAAAAAACTACGTAACTGCTATTGTAAAAAGGAGTAATTTTTCCTATTGTCCTATTTTTCTAATTTACATAAACTGGTGAGATTTATTCTATTTCCCAAATTATTTTTAAAGATAAAATTCATATGTGAAAATATATTCGATTTAGACCTACAACTGGCTTACTTTATTTCCAACCTTTCTTCAAGACAAGATTTTGAAATATTTATGAAAATGACGTGCTCTGCGAGTTAATCAAACTCAATTAGAAATAATGGTGGTATTGAACAAAAAATATCTCATACATATATATATATATAAAGCAAGAGACGTTCTGAGTAGGTTCAGTGAGCAAAAAAAATTTTTTATTAATAAAATATACACATTCGCGTACTGTCACACATATTTTTGCAAAATTGTGTCAAACTTCTTCTATTCTATATGAATCTTGAGTTTTCTCCCATACTTGATATTCTCCTGAAACTTTTGTGTACTAGTAGAGTGCTATTAACATCAGCTCAACACTTATTTTTAGATTTCTAATGCTTTCCCATGTTTTTTTGTTTTCTCAAGACCTTACTTCCATTCCAATCGTGTGCAATTAGTGTGTATAGGACTTATTTCCTATAATTTACTCAAAGATCGATTAAGGGGATACTCATATTCCTTTTAGTATTATGCATGTGACTGGTGGCTATTTTCTACAAAATAAAGAATCAAACTATAAAATATCGCTCCTCTCTCAAACAGATATCTCTAAAATACGCGAGTAATTTGGAGTGGTGCAACATATGTTCCAATATCAAGTCAGCTCTCATGAATGTCATATAGTATTACTCTCTACATATGAGGGGCAAATTATGTGTAAGTTGGCATTTAAAATAACAATGAAGTGATATGGATGTCAGTCACAAGGCTCATAATGATATAAAACCGTTACTTGTTTAAATAATCTAGTAGTAGAGTGATTTATTACAAGTATGTACTATAATATTTGGCAAGTGTGACGAATAAAGATTCACGATATTTTATTAATATAATAAAACGAGACTCCTTGTAAGTTACTAATGTTTTGTGAGGTTGAGTAAAACGTTCGCATCAAAAAAAATGTGAAGATCTCAAAAATAATTAAACTACGTCCATAAAAAAATACAACAATATAAGGGAAATACCACCAATACCTTTTAATAAGAAAATTTTGCTGTTGTATAATGTTATCTGTATTGTGTCTTATTCTCTATGAATTTTACGGGGTAGTGAAATATATTATGTTTAGAGGTGGCAAAAAACCCACTAATGTTTAATTTTAAGTAATATCATAGTAATTAAAAGCTACGGGAATTAGTGATATGAGAGCCAAACACTTCTTGTATGGCTCAACGAATCTATCCGATGTCCGATTATATATATCTAAATGATTGTATAGAGCAGTTCGTCCTCTCTAGTAAAATGAGATACTTTTAAATTGATATTTAAGTCTCAGGAAAGTTGGAGGCTTCCCTTAGAGCCAGTGTGCCATAACTGGTGGTTTGGTTTGGACTTTCAATGACTGGCGGAAATAGTAAGAAGGATTTGCGCACATTCACGGGCATGAAATTTGAAAGAGATAGTGAGATATAGCTTTTCTAATATAGTAACTCTTTGACGATATCGTTTCATTGTGTTCAAGTAAAGATTATATAAAGACTTTCAACATGATAAATGGCAGCTAAACTCTAAGACATATCTTGGGTTTTTTACATCTCATTTATATAGTTTCTATGTGGACTCTCAAAAATAGTGTAAAAAAGCTTTTATTTGAACATTTATTATAATATTATAACCTAAAGGACCTTTAGTAATATATTGTAACTATTATATTATCTTGATATTGTATAATCCACATATAGTGTCACGATCATACAAGTTACTTTCTCTCATCCAAATAAATATAAAGAACAACTACCAACTCTATGGCAATAAACAAGTAGTCCATTAACAGTATTATTATTTTTCTTAAGACAAATACCTAATTAACAAGTACACACAAATGTCTGATGGGACAACGCTGTTTGGGTCAAGTGTTGATTTGTAGGATTTATGTACTGTATGACTTACCGATGTAACATGCGTTAGTATTTCCATATAACCTACCAAATAATATGACTAGTTAAGCCTGATATTTTATGAGACTAACCTCATGCAAAACGTAGTAGTCATAAAGGCGACAGCACACAACCTTTTCCAAATTTTCACCTCTCAATTATACCCTTATAAATAGGTAGATAGAGCTCGTTTATGCATCATAGTAAAAAATATAAAAAAATATACCTAAAGATTTCACAAGAACGCAACAGACAATTACATATCTATGTGGTATATTTCGTTAATGTAAAGTGTATCATACCCGTTGGATCCAAGATCCAACTAAATACATATACAATCCCTACACATTAAACCCCCTCCAATTCACTTCAATATTAATATTCACTTATTTGTCTTATCTCCTCTGCACAAATACTCATTATATTTAACTGAATTTCCATAATTCCTTTTGCAAACTGATTTCACAGATGTTATATGAGAGTCTCTAATTCCTAGCGATATTAGGATGTCCTAGTCATAAGGTCAGGATAGTTAGGTTAGTTAGTGATAACGTAACTAATACCAATCTAACTCTAACCTATAATATCCTTAAACCTACCTATAACCTATAACACTATATAACATAATATATACCTAAACTCTTAAAACAATAACCTACATTTTTTTTGTCATTTATATATATATAATATTAATTAATATATATATAGTATATTATATATATATATATATATATATATTAATATTATATATTACTATATATATATATATATTAATATATATTAATATATATATTATATATATATATTAATATGAGAATGATTAGTAGAGTGATAGAGAGAGATAATCATCAGTCTTGTTGAAAAGTGCGATGGTAAACTATCCCCGGACCGATATAATAGTTATGAGAAACCTAACAGCATAGTATTTATATAGTTGGAGGGATTTTTTCGTTGACAACACTTACCCTCTAGTTACTCGAAGTTACATATAATTTCCTACAAGGACTATGTTACAACCCTGATTCAGAGTTGAAATCCCATATATGACCCATATTTTTTTTATTATAACTAAAAAAGACGAGTAGACCAAACTAAAAGAGATTTTTATCCCATGAAATACGTCACAAAGATGAGAAGGATAATGTCTTTGAAAAGTGTATAACACTCATTAAGTCCAGCTCAGCGGTGTACGCGATCGAGTTGATTTTGTCGTACCTCTCACAAAGTCTTCGCAGCCCCTTAAAAACAAGTAATAAGGCGTAATAATGAATGTATATTCTATATATAAAACTTGCAAACTTTTAAAACACCCACTTTTGTTGGTCAAACTCTTTTGCAGGCTCCCCCTTTCATTCTTTCTGAGTTTGTAAGGGATACGCAGATGCGGTACCATCCTTGAGAGGTTTAATTTATCTCTAATCACTAAGTGATATTTACTCGAGATCTATGAGTGAGATCGTAACCGATCTCTTTCCATGCGGACTTCTGTCGTCATATCTTCTGTGCTCAGAAATGAAACAATATAAGAGTATGAATGACGCTTTATAAAAATGACAGCTGGGAGGCTTAGAATTAAGAGAGTGAAGATAGATATAGTAAGTAATGATATGAGAGAGAATTATAGATAGATAGAGAGTGAATATATAGATGAAGAGATAGAGAGGGAAATAGATAGATATATATGATAAGAGGAGAGAGATATATGATAATATATATAGATAGATAGAGTAGAAAGATGAGAGAAAAGAGTAAGAGAGGTCAAGTAAATACAGGACAGATGGTTGGGAGCAAAAGTATAAATAGCAAAGGTGTATTAATATCAGCATATAAACGTGATAGATAACTCGATATAAGCAATTTTGGCGATGGGATGTTGAGGGAAGTTTAAAGGATGTTTAACTAGTGTTTGCAAAATGGTCTAAGTTAAAAGAGTAAGTTTATCATATGGAATATATATAAGAGGTTCTAGTCATCCCTCTTCGTCGGAAGAGATTACTAGGTATTTCAAATCCTTGAGCAGAATAGTTTTTAGGGAGATTTTTTGTGAGTAAAGCGAAGAAATGAAAAGAGAAAACCATTTACGTAGTGCAGCAGTGTAATGTGTTTACATATTTTATGCTCCTGTGCTTCTAAGCTGAGAACAACAATACAAAATAACAAAACGTGGAGGGGCACTCTTCACACCCCTCCTCCACCATCTAACAAAAACCAAAAGAGGAGAGGACAACGTAAATGTATGTGTCGGAAGGCTCCAGTGGAGGATACGATCACCTCGTTTTGGACTCTGGTAAAACTCATATAATCTGTACTATGATATTTTGCTCAAGTAAATCGTTTTAATATGTTTGTAGGTCCACAAGACTGCTATTTTCAATAGAATATCTGAGAAGCTCCCTTCAAAAGTTTTTCTTGTCCAAATCAAAATTAAAAAGGCAGACTAAATATTCTAGCCAACGAGGCGCCGGAGAGGTCCAATGGTGTGCGAGAAATCAGAAATATAGGGCATGTAGTGTGGTGTATATATGACAAAAATGTGATACTCTATCCGTCGTTTATGCTCTCGAATATGCCACCCACGTCAGAATTTTTTGAGAAGACTAAAGATAAATAAAACGTAAAGGTCAAGCACGACGTTGAAACTATTAGATACGTATATTCAGTGAAGAATGTAAGAATAGTTTGATAATTTAAGAGATAGAATTATAAAATGTAAAAGTTAGTCAGATAATCATCAAAATTCTTACAAAAGGTCAATTTTAGAGAGCATTATTTGGTTTTTAGTAGAATTACAAAAATAATTCTGGAGTGACATTGGACAGCCCAATGTTAGGTTCGTACGAGTGAAGAAGATAAAAGGATTGTTCTCCACTCTCAAAGAAAACATAAATTTATTTCCCTTCTAACCACAGTATGTCTATAGGAATCTGCCTCTTATAGAGTATATTTGGTTGGCGAGACAAGGGTAGTATGTATATAGCCATGAGTATCTGTCCGTATTTTCTAGCGTGAACGAACAACCAATATACCATTTTCATAGTAAACTAGTATAGTACGCGGTCAGTGCCATGGAAGTTATTTGGGTGTCGTGAGCTATCAAAGGACAATGATGTCGAGGTCTTAGCATCGGGCTTGTAGCTACTCGAATTTTCAAGTTTGCATTCTTGTGTTTATATCAAAGGAAAAAAGTTACACAAGTCATCAAACATATAGGAGAAAACATTGACTGTCACTGGATATGTAAGCAAAACGAATCGGTGAGGGTTTCTCTTATTTACCAGTAATGTAGACATTGTGAGCCGAGTCAAATTAGGTAGTATAACTCAGGACCTAGAAGCTCTCCTAGCTTGTCCAAGCTAGCAGTGAAACACTCATTCATTCTCCAGTATTGTGAAAAGTACGGATTCAGATAAGATAAGAACAGAACTATAGAGAGTTAGCATACCGAACTTGGTAATTGGATCTACTATATATATATATGTTTGATACATAGGATAGGTAATTTATATAAGTGAATAGGTAAGATTTGTATCTCGGATACTCGAGCAATATTTGAGTTTATAAAAGATATAATAACCTCACATAAGCTCTCCATACGTTGTGACACTCAAGCTTATTATTCTCTAAGGATCAATAAAATAGGTGCATCCAATGAATAACCACCCTCACTACACAGTTGAGAAGGCTTCCTCAGGATTATTTACATAGATCCAGTATTTAGACAATGAGGTAGTAATCTACCGGTCAACTAGATTTTCATTCGGAAACTCCAAATAACGTGGAGAAGTGATTGAAAAGGAGCCTGGGACTCTATAGATAAAAAGGAGAGAGGTGGCCTGAAACCATTTTCTTCATTAATATATGCAAGTATTAGACAGTGTCTCAAGCGAAAATTTATAGTTTTTTTATAGGTTATAATTTAATATGACCTGACCATAAACTTCGGATCCTTCCTCAAGTTTGGTAAATTAGGAGATTATCGAAAAGCTATATAGTATATATATATATATATATATGTAGTGCAAACAGATGGGAAAAGGAGGATTTCGTAATCTAGCGAGTATTACCATTAGTTTCTCTAGACAAATATCTCTATGTTATCGGATGCTCGAGTGGAGCGAGGAGGTTTTTTTTGATAAATGTTATAGGAATTATAACAAGGCTCAACTATTATACGAAGAATATATCTATGCTCTGGGCCAAAGTGATCGGAGAGTGATTAACACGTGCAATGTTGCATTAGTATAGCCTTAAATAGAGAGCTATATTTATATAGTGGTATACTCTCTACTCATGATGAGTTTGAAATACGTTTACAAGCAGAGAACGGATTCATTAATTGAAAGATTCTCTCATTTGCTCAGACTTCACTTTCCTTAGATATGTAATATGGCGTTATGGCGGGCAATTATGCATGATTGAGTTTAATAATTATTATGTATTTTATATCTATATTTATATAAAGCTATTACAGTATATATAGATATAGTGAGAAGAGCTCAAATTATAGTGATTAATGAAAATACTAATATATCTAATGCATCTGAGACAACTTAGCGGTGTACAGAAATATCTAATATCGATATTATATTAATCAAGGCCCATATAACATAGGTGAACTTGCTAGGTAGTATATGGGGAGCTGTATTTGGTAGCGGCGAGATATTTTCATACGTTAGCTATATCTTTTGAAACTTCCACTAAGCTAAGAGTTAGCGTGCGCGAATTTGTGGATTAATTTGACATAGTGTTGCAATATATGTTAAAAAATACATACACCGTAAGGGCTTTTTAATGTCGAAGATGGTATTGTCACCTGTATATTTATGGCTCAATTCTAATTTCGATGATGAATATCGCTACGCAGCTGTCTTTAAATAATAACAATCATGTTTATTAGGGATGGTCGTGTCTCATTATTGATATCAACCTGTTAGAGGGCTTTTTCTTCTCTTCCTGTTAGCTTTGAGTGTGCACGCTCTTGGTGAGCCACTATAAGATACTTAGCCATAAATGATCTCTATCACTGCTCGATGTAAAGATTGCGGGACCACAAGTGACTTCTGTTGCTTGTGTAATTAGATTAACATTTATTGTGAGAAAAATGTCAAAGGCTATCATCAATTGATTTGAGAAACAGCTATTGAAAGAAAAAGTGGAATATAGTATTGTTGTGGCTTGTATGTGAGAATAAAGTAGTCCACTACCTTTACGGTCATATCTCTCACATAGCTTTTGCAATCTAGAGTTATTTTTACAACACTCATGGAAGTCGCCATCGCTAACGTCTCGATTAAGGCTATTGTGTAAAAGTTCTCACTGCATCACTGTACCTAAAATTAATCTCACGATTATATAGACTTAGGTATTCCAAGTTAAATATACTTGTATCAAAGTAAAATGAAATGATATAGGGCAATTTCTCTCATGAGAAGAGTTAATTTTACTCTTATTATTAATTAACACATGCAAACAAAATTCATAAACATATATCATATATTAATATTCAAAAATCAAATTAGTTGAAATATGCTAGGAAACATTTCAAATAACTTATTTTTTTTATATTTAATTGTGTTCAAATAATAAATTACATTTAATTACTAATTTCAATTACTTACTTAAATTTTATAACAATATTAAATGGGTATAAACATAAATGATATATTACCTAAATAATTTATATATATTAAATGTTTTATATAGTTAATATTATTTCGGGTAAAACGATAATATGTTATCATTATATAATAGATTATAATATGTTTATGATATATAAGGGAGACTTGTGTTAAAGGTAATCCCACTGTAAATACACGAGAGTGTATTGTATATCAATTATTCTTATATTATGATGAACGTATGACTATTTATAGACTCGAATCGCTTCTGGTGAAAATATCAGTTATTATGGATTGACATGCGTACGAGTTTTGTATTCCCAGAGTGAGAGTGTGTGAGTGCGAAGGTTTTAAGTCCTCCTATGAGTGGTAATAACTATATAGTGGAGTAACTGAGGGATGTGTAGTCTATTTAATAAAATGGTGATATAATTCATAAGTATATAGAGGGCCCTGGTAAGATTTTAGATACTTAACTCCTCAATTGAGGATGTGACACTATGGTATGAATCGAGCATTATATAGCAGTTCTCAATGATATACTGTGTTTTGAGATATAGCCAGTGATATATTAATTTCATTAGTCTGAGCGGCCACCGCCACGAAGTAGTAGTCATGTGGATTAACGAAGAATTGATTGATCTCAGAATTTTTTTTCATAATTTTTAATTTTTTTTATTAATTAATTTAATTTGTATAGAGATTTTATATACTGTTATTGGGAACTAAGAAGTTGACCTACTTATTTGATTTGAGTAGATATAAGTTTAACCTGTGTAAGTTTAGCCTCCTCCTTAATTGCACTTCAATCCTTTTCCTATCATTGTCAATATCTCTTCCTTCTTATGAATATAGAAGAGCTTAGAGCTGTCAGCAGATGATTAATATATTCATGCTCGACTATGAGTTAATAACTGATGTTCACATGTTACTAGAGTTCTCTTTCATTCTCTTAATTAATATTATGTGAGAATTTCGAATATCATTCAATTAAATATATAATAGAAGAGTATTATGAATACCATCCAGTTAGTGCGTTCGAAAAGGAATACCGAATAACGTCCCAAAGTCTTACGAAGATACAACAAGTTATTTTCATATATGGAAGATGCCTATACTATTATTGTTGTCTTAAAAAACTTATTAATTGTTGTAAGCTTTGATTAGAGTCTTTTTGAGATGTTAATTCAATGTGCCTATGTGTAGGTGTAAGTTAATAGTGTCTGCTGAGAGAGTAATGAAGATATTTTTTTGATTTGAATTAGTGTGAGTGTGATGTGAAAGAGTTGAATTATTATCTGATTGATTATTGTGTACTCCTCGTATTTATTATTATGTGAGAAGATAGATGATTCAGCAACACAAGTGCGTACCTACTAAGCTACTACACAGTGATTAAGTTACGATTACAGTGAATTAAAATTTCCATTATTACAAACAGAGGAACATTAACTTATATCATGACTAGCAAAGCTCCCGGTCTCGTGTGAGGGGAAGATGAGAAGATTATTCTCATTCTTTATGTCCGATGATTTTGATGTTTAGAGCTTTTTCTGAACATATGAGAGATAAGTAGCAGAAGATATATTGACTCTGTTGTGCTCATATCGATAACTCTCTTCGCAGTGAAATATTGCTTATCTCGTGAAGATGTAGACATTGTTGCAGGTTGTGCTCACGTTGTGTTGCTTAAGGTCGAACACTTTCTATAATTATATAGTACTCGAATATTAAGAGAGGAATGGGATAGAGTCGAAATGGGTGAAAGTAAATGAGTAGGGTGAGGCGCAGAATATTGTCATTCTGTGTGTGCGTTGGTTGCATTGGCATTTGACCACAGCGTTCCGTAAAAGACACTACGCGTACGACCCTTGTGTTGAAGAGCACCATAGTTCATCTTTTATCTTGTCATAGGAACCTTAGTTACGCTTGTGGGGAGTTGCGATATTGCGGATATTCTTTAATGTATTGTGTGATCGATGTCTCTCTCGCATAATTATGGAGTGGTTTTCTTATACTCTAGCTAGGAACCTTTTGATGCCTCTATTTGTGAGGTAGCCTATCTGGTGTTACCGTTTCTTTTTGTCTCCTGGTTACACTTAGATTCTTCTCTCGGACAACCATTTAGCCACATTTAAGGATCATTCGCAGGTGAGTGGTTCGATGTGTCTCCCCTTGCCCTTACATCACACCTAAACAATATATATTTCAATGGGCTTGGAGCAGCTTGCAGCCCGTGAGTAGTTTTTTGCTTTGGTGCAACTCGCTTTTAATCTCCATTTTCATTTTCTGTGTCTCATCGCGTGAAATAGTCTGCTTGAAAAGGCCCTAAATTTTAACATTGTTAGATTGGGCAGATCTCGCTTACAACCTATTCTGTTGGCGTCCCACTTTCTCTCTTTCGGCAAGGACACCCTTAAATTGTGTTTTCACAATCTCTCACTTCTCGGACAAAGAGCAGGTTGCGACCTAACATCGTGTAGTGGTGCGAGTTTGCTGAGCGTAAACGGATAATAGATAGCGTAATAGTGAGCCTACCTACGCGAGATTTACATAGTATAGTGTCGAACTACTCGCTCACCTTAGATTTTTCTAGAGAGTCGTAGCGCGTGTGGGTCGAGGTTTGTGGCCTGTTCAGTAGCCTTGATTGCCTTGGCGCTCAACCAATCTATTGGTAAAGTTTTCGAGCTTGTGTGTTTCTTTTCATGGGTTAAGCCCTAATTATTTGACTGATGTCTTATTAGACCTGATGTTTGACCGGTCTCTTCATGGAAAGTTTTAGTTATTTCGTGCACCTTTTGTGACCATACTGGGTCAGTGTGTTTTTTGCTTTAGATATAAATTACCATGTGTTCTTTTGTTTTGTGATTCTTCAGCTGAGCGCGTAATTGTGATATATTGTTTACCGCCACTCTTGGTCGCTACACCCAGCCTCATTCATTTTTTTCTTTTGTCGTCTTTAGCGAGCCCAATGCCTTTTCTTCCAATAGCACGTGAACAATTCTCGCAGTCTCACAATGAGTATGCCGTGAAGACCATGATATAACTCCAGCCGTATGCACACAAAGAGACGCGTCCAACGCGGTACCTACCTTACCATACGCTAAGAGCGTCCATACCCGAGGGCCTGCACATACTAAGCCATATACCGGCCTTACACTACACCTAGACTCACACCAGAGGCGCCTTCTCATGCATGGTGACCATACATCCGTTTACACCTACACCTAGACTCCACTTAGCACAAGGGACCTTCAACTGTAGAGTACACCTAATTCTCTCTCGATATTTGTTACTCATTATTATGGTTATTCGAGCCCAATCCTAGAGCTCACTTTGTATGTGATTTGGTGACTCTGGTGAATACACTTATGTTTAATCGGCCTCAAGATATTGGATGGCCCCCAAGACTGTGGTATGCTTCTATTACATATTTTGTATTATGATTACCAGTCAATCACGATCGAGTAAGTACAAAGTGAGCTCTTCAGTTGCGGATTCGTATCTGAGATAGTCTCTCTCTATGAGTGTTAGATGAGTATTAGATGGGTAGTTAGTCACAGGCAATGCAGGCGGATCGAGAGTGCTCTGAATTGGTGATAGCTGAGGCTGCGCAATCAGTAGTGAGTGCCAGTTTAGGAAGTTTGCGCAGGATGAGAGTATTATATGCCAAGAAGGAGATGGAGTTCCATGAGTTGCGAGTGTGGTGCCAGTTGCGATTGTCCAACCTCTGAAGGGTGCAAGTAGAGTGGGCGTCACTGTTTGCGCAAAAGTTCTTTATATTACATGAGCCTCCTCTGCCCTTTGTAGCCTCGTCGAGGAGAGCATCACATTTAATGTGAGTGCTGTGTTGACCTCTCCCCGGTTGTAATAGTGAGCATAGGCGTATTCGCATGCATCTACCGATTTTGTATGGTACCATAACTCTAAAAGCCTCCTGTTCAATAAGTGGTCAAGTACGTGATATTACCAAGTTGTCATAGGTATTGTTTTATTGATCTACAATATATATAACATAGAGTTGAGTAGTAGGTCCCTCTTCTCTAACACACTGTTTTTGCAGTTTTTAGTATGGCGTTGATGACTTCAGACAAGTGAGGTATAATATCTGAATTTACTAGTACTGCTCATCTATGAGAGACTCAGTGACTCGCTGCAAACGTTTCTCAGTGAGGCTCCCGGCCTCCGTGACAGCCTCACTTGAGTCGGGAGAGCCAGCGAAACGCCTTGTCGAGTGTGAGCGAGCCCAGCGCAAAGGCGCTCGCAATATATTTCGCGTAAACCGCCGCCGCGTGCGGCTCCGGCAGGCGCATATGTCCGCGTAACCGCCGCATGCGGTGCGGTGCAGCCACCGCAAAACGGCTCTGAGCCAAAAATCAATCGTACTAGCTAGCGACCCACTGTATAAATATTACTAATACTGCTAGTAAGAGCTGCTCAGAATTAACTATTCAAAGGAGCTCTCTTATAATAAGTCAAAGTCTATACCTCTGGAGAGATGCCTAAACAGATTATTTAGTGAGCTAGGTAAATTTCGAAACGACTGCAACATATGACTCGTGTAGTGAGGAGAAAACTCTTATACTATATAACATACCTCTCTTAGATAGACAGTGTAAGAATCTCTCGTTTAACTGCATGTGGCAGAATTTCGAGAAATATGTACATCAATTACCTATATCACCTTTAATAGGTGGTGTATTTAGTATTGACATTTTTGTTTTTACTACTGTGTCTCACTGCGTGGGTATTATGATATCTACATTCTAGTCTCTTTATTATGGAGTCTGACTATATAACTACGACGTGGCTATTGGTTCCGCGTGAGACGTTATCTTAAGGCAGAGTCTACGAACTATGGATCTCTTATATGACTGTTTTTCCAGACTCTCTTGGCTTAGTATAGTTGCGTACTTAGAGCGTGCTCATAGCTGTTGGGACTGACCTTCATATATTCCGTTCTCTAAGCTTTGATCTACTGGGCGTCTTTACGTGCTCTGCTCTATAGAGTCCTTACTTTTCAAGCAGAGGTCATCGCTTAAATATAACAGATAAATCTATTGGGAGGTGTGGTGTGTGCGTTTAATGAAGCCTCTTGATAAAGGGAGATGTGTGACTACATACTTGTTATAGATATTATACTCTCGGGAGCATTGAACTGGTCTCTTGGCTGAGCCACTATCTGTCCTATCTGACATAGGCTTTAACTCTGCGTAGCTTTACTGCTCTTAACATATCTATCGTATATAGTACATACGATGTTATATACTCAAGATATTACAATATGAACTGAATGTGAGTGCCAACCTTTTCTTTGTAGAATTTGCTATTTTCTAATTACCTCTTATTTTTGGTATTGTTTTCAATCTTTGTTATTTTGTTAGTCTTTATTAAAAGACACATACCATGAGGCTCTCTCTGTACTAGTGAATTATTGCCTGAGGTTATTGAATACAAGGTCAGTTATTCTCATATG
Organism: Trachelipus rathkii; assembly: GCA_015478945.1. Taxonomy (NCBI): domain Eukaryota; kingdom Metazoa; phylum Arthropoda; class Malacostraca; order Isopoda; family Trachelipodidae; genus Trachelipus; species Trachelipus rathkii. The sequence goes on from JABUQX010033638.1 coordinate 51,280, forward strand.
GTGAGTTATTATTATATGTTAATATTATATAGTTATGTGATAACTATATATATAATAATGAAACCTCGATGTATGATAATACCGTGAGCACTGGACACACACACTAGATAAGGTTTAGGATGGTACCTCATGAAGGGTGGAGGTCATCGACATAGAGTTATTTAATAAAATTGTTACGCAGACTAATGAGCTTAATATTATAGATATACACCCCTTTTGTTTTTATATACTCAAACTAGTTCGTTATTTTGTCTAAAAGAGCCACTTCACGGAAAGGAATAGTTAAAAACCAACATAGCAGCAGTTTTTCGTTCATTCTTCTTACAAGTTTTATTAGATGATCATAAAATTTAGAAACGATTAAATCCAAAAAATTGATAAAATACATGAAAACATTATAAAGTTATTTTAAATAGGCGATGGGACTAGAAGGGAGACGGTTATTATTTATTCACAGTATGTGAATTAAAAAAGGCTATAGTCCTATTCTACACACAACATGTCTCTAAGAGTACAGAGGCATATAATGAAATCATCAAACATAACTTCAATCCGAATACCTACCCATCCGTAATAGGGACAATGCTTGGTGAGGATGTGGCCATACGTGAGTAAGGAGGATGCGCTCCCGGAATTCTACTCTGGGTTAACCCAGGTGAACCGCACGAAAACCTATATTAACGTTTACGTTAAGACTCGAGATTATATACACCAAGTGCAGGGATATCTCCGATCCTCAGACGGTTAACAGGGGAATGGTTCGGGTCCCCTACAATTTTCGGCCCCAGTGATAGGAGCACGAAAAGACTGGTTTTAATCCTTTAATTAGCATTAAGGCATGGAGAGTAGAGTTAAATAAGGGCAGGCCCTAGACCTTAATCGGAATGATCACTTTAATTCATTTGTTGAAAGAAAGTGAAAAAATGAAGAAAGTTTGTTACTCATTCTGAGCAAGGATTTGAGTAGGCAATGAGTTAGAATGTAAGATGTATAGAAAAAAAAGATACTAACTCTTCTGAATGAGAACAAATAACTACTGACATTAATAAAAGACAAATATTAGTAACAACATCGAACTAGGTAATGATACAAATAAAAGTATCATTAAAAGCTATGTCTGGTCAACATTGGTATTTGGATGTGAGACAGCTTAACCAAGCTGCAGATGGAAAGTCAAGTTAAAACATGGACAACGATCCACAAAGGTTATTGGTTTCTCGTCCCTGTATGATATACTTTCCAGGTTATTCACGCTAGAGTATAAAAAAACCGCAACAAGGAGATCGATGTGACGAGCATATGTACTCCTCTCGATTGACTATGGGATATGATAGCAAGGTATCCTTTTATACTCCCAACTTTACTCAGATAGTTGTATTGTATTCAGATTTATGTATAAATAGCGAACACCCCTAAAATAAGCATGCATGATAACCTATTTATTACACCAATTTTAATTTATCTTTCATATCTTTCTAACATTTATATAATTAATTTTACAAATAAATTACGTGCTAGATTACATTACTGTTCAATTTCAATTAGTAAGTGAGGTAATAATTAGCTCAAAGATTAGACCACTATAAAAGTTGTTGTGACGATATGGGTAATGGTAGTATACTGAGTAGACTATATGAAGAGAGCATGAAGAATATCCTAAGTGTAGCCCTTTTTTTGACTCTCAAAGAAGAAGAGTGTTTTAAGAGAGATGAGTAAGGACGTTAACCAGAGCTGCAGAAGGGTCAGCTGTTGAGAGAATTAGGGACATATAAGAGAGAAAGAAAAAGAGTACGAGATAGAGATAGTACTTTGCGTATTCTTCAAAGAGTGTATGAAAGCACGAGAGTAGGTAGGCGCCACGATCGTTAATCTAATACGTAATTAGCATTGATTCTCGAGTAATTGTAACGGCTATTAAGTCAGGAGTATATAGAACATCGGGTACTCTCTCTGTGCTTTCAGAACAGATAGAGAAACTAGGCGTACCTGCGTACCGATTATAGCTTCATTTGAAGATTATTTCTTTCAATATCCAGTCTCCGATTTGTTAGTCACGGTTACAAGTTCTATTCGTCATCTACATATGCTAAATCTGTGAAATTCGCCCCTTTAAGGTACTAGAGCAAGCGCAATTGACACCCGCCTCGAGATGTTCAAGCTAATAAATAAGTGTGTTTTACGGTTGACTTTTCTATATATATATATTAATATACCTATATATATATCATAGATGATAGTAGCTTCATGTTATCTCACATACAAATCTATATACCTATTATTATTCTTTACTATGTGATGGTAAATTTCAGTTCACTCTATGTTAGGTGAAGCTAACGTTTTCAAACAGCTTATGAAGAACATGCAAATAATTATAAATATATTCTTTTAATTTAAATTTATTAATATAATAGTATATATATATATATACTATATATATATATATATAGTTATATAATAGGTTAACTTTTGCTATATATGTTAAGTATTCAAAAGCGTAAATTATTTCAATATATCCAAATGACGCTATATTAATATATATATATATATATATATTATTCTGTATATATATATATATAATATAAATATATGTATTATATATATATATTAGTGATGCAGGTAATCTTCCGCGGGAATTCCGAACATTTTCCTCTTATCTCACTGCGGACGTGTTAGTCTCTAGGCCGATGTTGCGCGGATATCTCATTATGTTGAGAAATCTATATGTTATCAATAGCGACGCAATTATTCAGCTGATTAGTAGCAGAAATATATTTAAGATAGTTATACTTCAACGATATATATTATTTAAAGAGCAAATATTATTCCATGTATTTCTGATTTGAAATCTATTGATGAAATGATGTATATGATCTGACTCATGAAGTGTACTTCCACACTCGTGTAGTTGCTATATATTTGAGGTTCAATAGGAGTCAATCATGGAGTCATTTTCTTTAGAGAGGCAAGAATAATATTACACCAATTTTAATCGCGACCGTAAAATTCAATCAGAAATTCTTGATTTCTTCCGGATTATTGTTTATGACGTTATATATACGCACTTGACATTTCTACAATCCGCTATAAGTGTGGACAGCTTCATGCCTTTGTATAACTGAGTAAAAAACACATGATTTGAGATGTAAGACTAGCGCATCTTATCAAGATGAAAATCGATGACTGTAATTTTTATATAATAAACGAAATGTAAGATTACATATGTATAATAAAGCATCTTAGCATGCATAAAGAATACAGCATTTAGTCCTCTCGCTGATCGCGCGACCTAGTGAAGTATTCATATAAGATGACGCACTTTCTACACCTAGTGAGCGTGTGTGACACATGACTTATTAACACATATAAGGAATCACACATTTCGTAAATTGCGTGTCAAGTTATTTTATATTGTGTTAATTGAGAGAGGTCTTAGATATAATCCTTTGGACAATCAAAAGGTTTCGTTGTCGCATATTTCGTATTTTACATATAAAAAAACACATTAGAGGGGTCAGGTACTGATTAGAAGTACCTGGTGGAGTGTATTTAATGCATGCGTTATGAACATCATATAGAATAATTCGGTAATTGAATGCAGATCGAAATGCGCGATAACCAGTTTTACTAGATACTTGACTCGCTAACGCTAACTCTCCCTTGTATAGAGGTACAATTAGAGAACGAAAACACTGAGCAAGATCCAATTCACTCACAATCAACTATTAGCTGCGTAAATACTCAGGCACATAGAAAGAGAGACTAGCATAGTGAGAAATAGCATCTTCTTCAACAGGTTCCGCAGTAGTAGCTGGTAGTGTGAAATAAATAGAGAGACACACTTCATATTATGAGAAAAATAGATCGTGTGCTAATAATGATTTGAAAATAACAATTAATACATATCACACTATGCGAAAAAACGAACCAGATACTATATATACTAGGTTTTAGGTCATTGAGAAAAATTAGTATATTAGAACAAAGAGTGACAAATACATTTATATTTGCGTGTATAATGTCTCTCTATGCTTTACAGCGTAATATATAGCTTCTTGTCAAATGAAATATTTCCTCGTCCTCAATATGCAAAGTTAATGCATCTGTGAGTTGAACCCAGTTCGCGCATCATGTAAGCAATGTCAGTGAGCGGCTTTTGAGATAGTAGACAGTGAAAATAGTATTGTTACGCTCTGTCTAGTCAGTTTAGGCGTATCAATCAGTGTTGTCAATTATTGACTCCATGCGACATAACCTCGAATACCATCGGCTATTAAGTTCGTAATTTAATTCGCAATACTAGTTACGAGCAAAATATATTTCCGGCAGCAAGATAGCTGAATATTATGCAAGCCTGCTATTCTTATAGCTTTTTTACCTATATATTCCCCACCTCTCCTTGCACTTCTCCATAACTTGTCAAACTACATATTGCTTTGAAGAACTGCAATAATAATATCATCCTTAACCAGATCGGAGGGCCATGTGAGCGCACAACGCTGCGTTGCGATGTAGCTGTTGCATTTGGCTGTGTGGCATCCTCCCCGTCTCGGCAGCTCGCAAACCTTTCTTCCTCCATTATTAAGGAATATCTTTGCTAACTATATACTATTACTCTTTTAATTAATATCGACCTATAATACTCAGAGATATATGATTTAATGAATGAAATAGAATATTAATTCCGAGACTAACACCTCTTATATTAATCCATTATTAATGCTCTCTGTAATTACTGCATATCTGTTCTTATTACTAATATGATAACTTGAGCATATAAATACAATGCGCTACTATTAATGTTATAAGGGAGAAAGTGAATTTATTCCTTATCTTAACATCTATTTATATATTATATATGCACGCGTACAGAGTGAGTCAAATTTGATTCATATTTCAGATAGTATGAATAAATGAACATTAGGAATCATGTTATGAACTTCAAATTCATATTTGGGGTAAAAAGTTTTATGACTATACTCTATTAATAAAGAGCTTTAGTAATTATCATCTACATATATATCTATTTGTTTGTAATTTGATCATAATTATAATTTGTATATAATAACACTAAAAAGTTTAAGTGACTATGTTAAGTGAGCATATCTATTTATGATAATGGTCAGAATGCTCCAGTCATCCTACTAGGCTAGCTCCGAGCTCCGATTCTGCTATCTCAGTGTGTGTGTACTGCGAGTGAGGAGAGTTCACAGGTTTACAATTCTCGCCATAGCCATAACTGAATAAGTAATATATATATCACTCTTCAACATAGTTATAGGATTATCTATTAATATATATAATTATAATAATCTAAGAGTTCAGCACCACGTTACCACTTTCTTTCCTTGTCTCAGCCTCAATAGCGTTAAGCCCAATTTTATCCCGTGACTCTTGAGACGAAGATGACGGAGGCCTTTGCAGAGGTTTACACTTTACTTTTTTAGTCAATAGTCAACATCTGGGGAATGAACCTGACAGCGAACGTGTTGTGCGTTGTTTGTATACCAGTTTCAACAACTTTACACATAATACTCACATCAAAGAGAACGTTTAAATGACTTAAAAAATTAGCATGAGCTAACCTCGATTTTAAAATATGACCTTCCGTGCATAAGTAATATTCACTCGAATGAAGTATTCTATTTGTAGCAAGTGTTAAGTCGCATCAACCTTTTGTCAATTTGAATAGTCCTTTTCAGATATCGAGTATCTTTCACCCTATATATCTCACTTGTAATAATATTATAGTATATTATATTCTAATACATCATTTCCAGCCTACGCTGTGATGTAACGATCGGTGTTCTCCAGATAGTGAGTACTCGTGAGAGGACATAAAAATACTGGGTTGTTCAGCTCCGTGTAAGTCTGTGGAGAATGTTCGAAAGTACTCCACAAGTACATCTAACTCATAAAGGTCTATGCAATTATGCCACTCTTTCAGTGACTTATATGGATTATTAAGTTGAGAGTGGTTGCTAGAAAAATCCGAGCTAGTGTGCTAAGATGTAGTGCAGGGATGTACTCGGCGTATCAGGGGGCTGAAGACGGCGAAGTTAAATTAAAAGAGTTGACTCTCTCTCGCTATGCCATTCATAGAAATCATGAATCTCAACAACCTTAACATGAGTATTTCATACTCTCGTGAGCAGTTTCGTGGCTTATTTATTCGAGTAAGTATTAACTTAGCGTAGCTCGAGTCGCGCGCGCCATTTCACACAGGATATCTGAATAATTATTTCTACTCATGTAAGTGGGTACGCTCTCTAGCGATGTCTCGAAAAATAATTTTTATCTGGATAATGAGTTTTTCATTTAGTTCATTCTTTGTATGATATTACAATTTACATTTTGTTAATTTGTTCTTTTTATTTAATTACGAGATTTATCTGTATCCTATTATGGTTCCCATTTTTTACTGCATCTAACAGTTCCTTCCTAATATAGTGTAAATTATATGCTATTTAAACTTATTCTTATATGAATTCTGGAGTTGTACTGATTATTATATTATGTTGACTCACTTTTTAAAAACTTCAGTTAAGTACCTTATTTATTACTCCAGTGTAATTTCATATATTACTATATATTGCGTTTGAAACCATAATTCTTTTTATGAGTTACAGAGGATATACTTCTATACTACACTATAGGTATCTTAATATTCTTTGCAATTTATTAAAATATTCTCATTTCTTTCCTATTTTGAGTTTGTATTTTTTCAAAGACGAAATTATACTAGGTATTTGTTGAATTTATGGATCATTTCTAAAGAGTAGTTGACTATATATATTAATTAAGTTCTTATATATATATATAATTGGTATATTAATTTCCTTACCAAACATATCAAAGAATAAACAAAATCGTATATATATATATATCCAGTTATAATCATAATATATAATTCTTAAAACATAAAAATATACAAAATATAGACAAAATATAACTCATCTATTGATGCTATTTAGTACGTGTTTACTTTTATAGTACGTTGGACTCTTATTACAACTTATTTGACGCTTGTTATATACGGAAAATGTATTGTAATTGCTTAGTCGTAACAAATGAAATAATAACCTAATACTCTCAGAGTGACATCTTATACCTTGACTATTACTTACACCTTCCATAACTGGACCATTTTTACCTCTAGTAGAAATTACTTGAAGTGGTGTGTCATAAATATTGCCCTTATCAAAAAGGTGTAATTTCTCATGATAAAAATTTATTAAAAATGGTAGTACACTTAAGGAATCAGTACTTAATAACATCTAAAAGAAAGGACGTGTCATCGCTCACCACGTAAAATTCCCGGTAAAGGCTATTTTATTTATCATTATAGTTAAAGTGGTGCGTCCATAAATAGTTAAATTTTGACCAGAGATGGATTTCAAAGTTATATTGGAGAGATATAAGCTAGGGTCATTTATCAGATTTAAGGAACAACATAATCTTTTGAAAAGCTTATGCCTTACAACACTCTTAGAAGCACTTGTATCAAGTAGTACGGTAGTGAGCTCTATAAAAGAGTAATTATACTTAACCTGTAATTAATAGTAGCCCATACAATACACCTACTTTCTTGTAAGGAGTTGTGGAGAGAATGTAAGACGGTAGTGAAGGAGCTTCGCCTATCAAAGATGATATGTAGTGTACTTCCTTGGGGGATGGTGTTAAGGTATTCTCAGTATTGACTCCGAGAGATTTATGGCGGTTAGAAAATGAAGTCACTTTTCTAGCGCCTTCTAAAAAATTTGAGGAAATTTTTCAGGAGAGGAATGAGGACTCTCTTGCATATACATTGAGTCATTATAATCAGAAAGGGGAATGTGAGAGTTCTGATGATATGTATATGGCATACAAGGTTGCATGTCTTCGCGGGACAACTGTGTCTCTTCAAAAACCCAATGTGTGGTCTTTTAAAGGATTAACGAGGGACATACACATTGGAATAAGGGACATTATTACAGTAGGAAGGGACATTCACATTACGATCAGAGGAAGGAAATGCGTCATAATTGCTTGAGGGTACTAAAAAAGGAGAGGAAGAATGAGCAGAGGACTTTTACTTTTCGATTTACCTTACTCCCTTTTCCTTTCTCTTTAGTCCCACCTTAGCTTGCGGATTCCTATTTCCTTCGTATTTTATAGCTCTCTCTGGAGTTAAATTCTTAACTCTTTTTAAGGCTCTGGGATTAGAGGAACCCCACACAGTATTTCTACAAGCCTCTTGAGTTCCTCTCTTATGGTAGTCTTTTCAGTAAGAGCAATATTTCTCATATCTACATTGCTGATTTGTGTGACCATATCGGTCACATTTAAAGCATTTAGGTATGTTCACCCTAGAATTTATAGAAGCTGCTGCAGCATAAGTGGGAAAAGGAGCCTGTGGAGGATTCGCCTGAACATACTGAATAGGCCGTAAAGGTGTGGCAGCTGGTCTATGAGGGAATGGGTGAACTACAGTATTATCAGTTTTAGCTATATAATCCTCTATTTGTTCTGTGTACGTTTTATTTACATCAAAATAGTCTAATATTTTAGGTTGTAAATATTTTGGGGTGTTTGCATAGATACTGGCAAACAATTATCTTTCTCACCTTTTCTGATAATCTTTCCTGGTATTGGGAATATATATGCCTCTCAAAATTATATATGGCTACTAAACGTTTATTTGCATATACAGGGAAAGCAAGTTTGGGTTTCCATTTTATATTTTTAATCTCGTTAAAGGAGCTAAAACTAGATTCTATTTTCGGGGGATCTAACATGCCTAAGAGTTTTCGAGTGAAATCATTCCAAGTTTTGACATGTTTTAATTCTGTGCTACCTTCAATTTTTTCTTTTACAGACCCCTTTGGATCCAAATATCTCGGATAACATGCTAGTTTATCATAATCATTTATTATATTGTCTACCCTAAAGGAATCTTCGACATTCGATAACCAACGTCTCGCTCTGACGCTGGCCCATATACCCTGAGCATTATATCCAACTAAAGGAGTAACAGGGTACCTTTGATTACACAATTTTTGTATATTATATGTTCCAGAACCGATTTCATTAGGAATGGGGCCTGTCAGATACGGACTGCCCCTAAAACCGTTACTTTGACTAACTACCGGGGGATTGTAACTTTGGTAATACAAGTGTTTGCCTGGCATAGCAGTGTAAGCTATAGTTTGACTTGGCACACTTCCAAATGCTGTAGATTTGGGAGGAGGTGGAGGAAACAGAATGGAACCTGTTCCTGTTTCTGAAAGAACATATGATTCGCTATACCCTCTACCCATAGCGTACCTCTGTTCGCGTAGGGCATTGAATGGGGAAGAATTTCATTGCCCTGCTCAAGACTTTAAACGGGCCGTCATACCGAGGCTATAGAGCAGTCTTGTGGGCGTCGTGGCGAAAGAAAACATGGGTGCATGTGGCCAGTTCTCTCGAAACAAAAAAGTGGACTGTCTGGTGTCCTGGAAGGTGATGTATCCATGCACAGTGCGCAGATTTTAAGGTAATAACCATAAAGCCCAAGACTACATAATATAGTTGAAATCAAATCAATACCATAAATAGATAAGACTGCCATTCCAGGATAGAATGATGGGAGATAAATACCACACACAATAAATCATACAACCCTTACATTTAATATTAAAGAAAGAAAATAATAGACACAACCCATAGACAATATTATTTTTACAATCCAGTAATCCCTTTATAAGATACCAACCTAAATTAAACGTATCCCAATACCCTCTCAAGCCAACAACCCACTTTCTATATTGTTACCTCTACCAAATTACTAACTAACACTAATAGCCCTCTACCTTATACCTTATAAAGTGTTAACCTTACTCTTATACAGTACACAGAAATATAAACCATATAAATATAATGACTATAACAAAAGAATGGAAAATATATATCAAATACAGATCAAATTCAGTAATTTAAATCCTTTTTTCAAGGTTGGTGTCTTCTTATAGCATAACCAGTTATTTAAAAATGAAGAGACTACCTTGGACTAAATGTTTTCCATAACTATTTATTCAAAATGTCTTTTATTTAAAATACAACATTGAGGTTTTTTTTTTCACAATTTGGTTCTTTTTGATTTCACTTTCAACTTTTTCTTTATATATTTTAATTATACGATTCAATTATCGTATAATTTATTATATTTTTCAGTTTTCTTAATTTTTTTAATTTTCCACTGGTGTTTCTCAGTTTGTTGTATTTCCCTTAGTTTCTAATATTTTCTAATTTTTAGTCCTTATTTTCTCTTAAATTTTGTTTAACTTTGTAGTCGTATATGTTGTGGTGTATATACTCTCTTCTTTGTCTGCTGTTTTATTTGTTAAGTTTTGCTGCTTTTTTGTCTGTTGTTACTTATGGTCTGAATGAGTGAATATAAGGTTTTTGTTTTCCTTTGTATTTTTCCGTGAGTTTCATATTGTAATTTAGCGTTCTATTATTAATCTTTATTTAATTATTTTATTAAAATTCAATAATTTTTAAATATTTGTTTCTTTTTTATCCTCTTGTTGTTTGTTCTCCTTGTTTTATGGGATTTTTTTACTCTTTTATTACTATCATTCTATAATTCCGAACGTGGGCTCTAATGCCGAGAAGCAAGTCCGCTCGTAATTTCCTTGTAATGTAGTTTCCTTTTCTTTTTCATATTTTACAATTTTTCTTTTAATTACAATTTAACTTTTGCAAACCATCTGTTTATCTCAGTTTAAAGAGCTCTATGTCTCCTATAGTTACCATGGAGGTGGAATATAACGTCAATTACGACGGCAGTCATATGACATATTATCATTGATATAAGTGGATATTAACATCTATATAGTCTCTTTTACAAATATGTGTTAGAGTGATAAATAGTTCTTTTTTTTAATATGTCTTCGCCGTGAAAGGTGTCTCATGTTTCATTATGGCTACTACCTCAGTTCTTAATTTCCAAAGACTGTTTATTACGTTATAGACCAGGATTCTTTTACTTGAATGTTGAGATATTAGTATTCTCACGAGACGCAGTTAATCATTTATTATTAATTATAATTTTATTAATAAAAATTAATATCTTTAAACAAGCTTGAATATAGTATAAGAACCACTCCTTAAGGCATTTTATGAACTTTGTTACTATTCTTCATTTATCTTTTTTCATTAATTTGAAATTTTAATTATTCAAAAATTATTTCTTCCTTCTAAAATAATTTTGAATTCTTCATAAATTCTTATATATAATTATCATTAACATAATATATATCCAACATAAAATATCTGACTAACATCATTTTATTCCATCTCTGGCCAAATTTGTTTTGAACGGGTCAGTTCTTTTTCTCTCCCCTCTCGTTGCTCACACTACTGTGCTACTATCTCTCACTCTTAAGTTCTAACACTACCTTGGAACCGTCAAAAACCGTGTGTACTACAATTTTGCAACCTACTGAAACTCCCTATATCAACAACACATATAGCACATAGGAACAGATAAGAAACTACTATTAATCCAATAAAATGATAATAGTTAGCTCATGACAATAATACTTATTAAAAAAAAAAACTGTCTTCTCTCACTTCATTACTTCCACATTAACATACTAAATAGCAATTACTCACATCTTTTACAACATTCTTTACAAGAATATACCTTCTTCCAACCTTACATTGATATCACATATGGAATTTCCACATCTAACACATCTCATTTTCCCTGAAAACGATCTCCAACTAACTAGTACCTCTCAATTCCTTCATCCGAAATCTCCAATAAAGAAATTTCTCAAATTGTATTCAGGATCCCATATAACATTTAATCGAATCCTCATTACCCACTCTTAATTTATAATCCAAATATATATCATTCTCAAAATAACATTAACATTTTTCAAAATAATTTGTAGCCCATTTTAATAATTAACTCTTTAAACTAAAAATATATTTTTTTGCTAACTTTTAACTTAATATAATTAAAATAATTTAAAAAGATTAACTAAAATTTGAAATCTCTTAATTTTAAATCTTAAATTAATATGCCTTCTTTTCAACTTTAATTTAATTCTAAAGTCTCACATCCATTCGAACTCTCCTTGTTGGTTGAAGATCCCTCTCAGGTTCACCATATCATTCCTCATCTTCAGTCCCTCTTTCGTTTATAGCGAGTGGCACATCCAACGCCTACTCTCATGAAATACACAGAAAAAAAGAAGTGAATATCATTAACAGACAATATAAACATAAAAAATCCTTTAAACACTATAAATCCTACTCTACAACTCGTATATATAGGGTGAGGTATATAGATTAAAGTTAATGTATACCGTTAACTACTAAAATAAGCGTTTAATATCATATGGGGAAGTGTTTGTAATAAGAAATGTATCACCTCTGCACCTATAGCTCGTTAAAGGTGCACGTAGTGTCCTAAATAATATATGTTAATTCCCGAATATCCACTCTATCTTAGTGTGACATTTGTGTGAGTTATCCTATCTTACTCTCATATGAGAGTGGTCGATGTGAGTGTAGGTTAAATTTATTACTCTCCAATAAACAGGTAAATTCAAATAAAGTGAAGTATACCTTCAGTACATAATCCTAATTGCTTTATTATGTACTTTGGAGAATTTATTGTGATAGCATAGTATTGGATTAACTACTATATAATAGATGCCTTTTTTAAATTATCTCTACAGTGCTGAGTGGTCAAGAAAGCCTGTTTCGATTTACTTATGAATGTCTGCCACATTACCTATTTTCGAAGACCAGTGTGAATTTTAAGATTAAGTTTGTCTATGTAGTTCCTAGTGTGTATACGTCTCTAGTGTAATTCTACTCTCATCTGAATATATTATCTTAATTACCTTTTAAAATCGCATGTTTTTCTTGACTTCAATATTTATGGAGGTCATTCTTTTCTATTATTCTAATATCATCACATCTATATACTTTCATTATACCTCGAATAAAGAATATGGATTTCTCACCTTAAGTTCTGAGTTCTCTTTCCTAAATCACCATTATATACCAATTATTATTATTTTTGAATTTTCTCACTGTTAATGTATTATTATGGCTACTCATATATCCTCAAGTCGAGTGCTAAATCGTATACGAGTTTATATTATTATTTAGATCATCAATTCCAAGCTAAATTCATTTACTATTTTGATTCATTTTTTCGTTTCTCATATAGTCGCTATTATGCTCCCGTGACAAAACTCGCTCAGCATCTAAACAATTGATGTCATATCTGAATGTACCTCATAGCTCTATAACTGTGAACTTCGTTACGCTGTGCGGTTTAGTATATAGGCATATTGGTTTTCTTTGGCCAATGCATCATGCGAAATTGGTTTTGTCCGTTTAATATTGATTATTAATTATGATAAATTAATTTTGATAAACCTTATAATATAGTGAAGTAATTGAGAGTAATGGGGATTATATAAATCTCAATTTCGTCTGAATTATTTACCATATTTTCTCATATAACAATTCTTACCAGGGAGGTGATGATATACTCTTTTAATAACCCGGAAGTAGGCTTGTGTGTGGTGTAGTGTGAGTTTCACTTATTACAAATACGTGATTTCATATTACTTGAACGAAAAAGAACATTACACTTTTATTATAATTATAGAGTCCATATTTCTATTACATCTGGATATTATATAACTAATACCTTAATTATATACTGTGACCACATCATAGCTGAGGCATGATAAATTCAGGCTTATATAAGAGGTTCGCGATATACTCCAAGTTGGATGTTATGAAAGATATATGAAGTTGCAATAGTAGTGTTAACACAAAAAAATGAGGTGGAAAATTGGATAGAAAATATAATATATAACAAAGAAAATATAAATCTGAAGGTTCACAAGAGTGAAAGCAGGAGAGTGGGAGGGTAAACTAACTAATAGTATATATTAAACTATTGTGTTCAAACTAGTGAGGAGTTTTACTTCTGAATGAATCTAATTAGTAATAAGTATAAGTAAATATTCCCTACTATTATATACCTCATTATAACATAAATGTAATGGCATGTCATTGTGTGTGTGACTCGTGTAAGGGAACGAGATGATACGCTACATCCGCAGTTAAGGAGCTATCAGGTGTTGAGGAGGGGTGAGGTTTAAAGTTGCGATTTCACTAATGTCCCTTGAGATCATCAAAATTATCTTGTAGACAGTATAGATACCATGTTACTTATTCTACTATAGTTAGGTTTTAATAAATTTTAATACAAATTGTAATAATGTAGTTCGAGTACTTGAAGGCCATGTATGTGTTACGATATGTATACGTCATCTACTAAGAGCACTATAGGAGAGAAAGCTGTGATACCGAATATATTTAAATTATAAATTACGTGATTGTGTGACGCATAGTTCTGAAATAGTACCTTCTTATTGATCAATTAATTAACTAGATATTATCACCATGTAAAAAGGAGAATGTAGCGAACTTGTGACAAAAGGAACGTAAAAAAAATCTATAGAGAGTGTAATGTCCCTTGAGTATCAAAATCATATCTTTTTTTATGTGTATTATATACCTCTGCGTAAAAGTATTATAGTACATATAAACTCTGCAAATTTTGATATAATATAAAAAAATTAAACATTGACAAGTTACCTTACACTAGCTGTACAAATCATAATATATTCAATTTCAGAGGTGTAGTGTGCCTATAAGTGTGTCGTTCTATTTATAACAATCACTTATATTCGAGATGCAAGAGTCGTAGAATGGATAGAGTACGTGTGATCTGATTGAGATGATCCTATGTTTAGTATTTTATTTATCTTACGTTTGTGCATTTTTCTTCCTCAATAAGTCTTATACATTTTTATATAACCTTGCTTTACTAGTTAACTTATATGTGTTTTAATACTCATTAGTGCTTAACTTACTAACCACATGATTTATATTAACATTTACGATCAAATCCTTTAAAGCAGTTAAGATTCAGTAAATCAACTAGAAGGTGTTTGTCCTTATAGTGAATAACCTACTATATAAATAGAGGGGATTAGTATTATTTGCTTTTTTGTATTCTTAGTTAGACCTTAATTAATAGTATGGTGTGTCTTTAGTAATATTTTATGACCTGCTTTAATACTAATTCATGGTTTCACTATAGTTATTAGCTGTGAGTTCAACTATTTGTCATTAATTAACCATCTCTATGTTCTTTCTTATTATGCCTGGTAGGCACTCGCACACTACACCTTACATATTTACATATTCTATCTTTTTGAGTGCGACTTGCTTTTACTATAAATGCGCCACGATATTATATTATAACACATATATAATATAGGGGGGATTAGTCTTGTGAATTTTCTTTTCGTAGATTAGATATGTCAATGTATGGATAACGACTCGAGCATTAATATTATATCCATATGTGCTAGGTGTTTAGTCATTTATTAACGTTAATAGTTATATACTTAATATAGTTTTATACGTGTGATCAGCTTTAACTCGCATGTTTTACTGCTTTACTTTTGAATTATATATTGATTTTCTGCTTATACATTCAAACCCACAGCTCAAATTTACTCAATACATAACATATTATTTTAAAATGCGTAAATCAATCTAGTATTTAAATTTCAATTTAGAGGTGGTTAGCCTTAACACTTGTATTATATTTTACACATACGGGTGTTAGGATTATGATAAATAATATTATATAGATAATATTTGTGTTTACCGTGAGGCTCTTAAATATTGATAATATGATGCGTGATAATATGTCTCATATAGTTGTTAGATTTTACTATAGCGTTAGGTGCTTGGATTCATGTTATTTATGCTAATATGAAGTTTTATACTGGTTGGGTATTAACGCGTTACATCTTATACGTTGAGTTGATATTTATAGTGACATTTAATTATATAATATATTACTTAAGCCATGTTTTAAAGCATGGTCACATATTTATCACGTGTTATTCACTTTAGTTTAATAAGCAGCATGTAGAATGAAATACAATATGACTCGAATCCTTACCTTACAATGTGCCTTAATATAAATCTATAGTCAAATATCTAATAGGAGGTGTCTTGTCTCAAATATTAACATCTCTTAAACCCTTATAGACCTCGTATAACAGGTACTCTTTTCTTTGGGCAGATTAATAACTAGGTAGTGCAACGTCTGGTGAGGAGATTTTAAAGTTAAGATAATAAGATCAAGCTCAGCGTCTGACTATGTATGTTTGTTTAATGACGATGATAGTTTAGTTCTGGCTTTATCATATACTATCTTATACCTTCTTCGCTTCGTTATGAACACTGTTCTTCATTAGGTTTTATATGCTTCTCTTCTGTGTTGCTCATCTTTCTAAGCGTAGTTAAATGGATACACATATAGGTTTTTCTCTACGGAAATGTAAGCGTTTTAAACACGATTAACTTCGCGCTTAACGCTTTCATTGACGTTTCTGCGTGTACGAAAATAACTGCCTATTTATCGTGTCTAAGTTATAGATACTTTCTGTGTGATCTTTATGTGTGATTTATATTATGTTTAATATACTTTTTCTGTATCTTTTACTATTATGTGCTTAGACGTGATGATACTGATATCTATTAACATTAAATAGTATTTTTTATTTTGGTATTTAATGATTATGGGGAGATGTTTGTGATACTGTGATGTGTGCATAGTCAGTTTTCTAATTTTATCTAAATTTTTATTGTGTTTCGTGGTAGGAACTTTAAATCTTGTATAGTTTTTAATTATTTTAGTCTCTGATGATATTGAGATAGATATCAATTCTATTTCAATATTATAAAAGCAATATCTTCGTGAGTATATTAAAAATACTGTCCAATCTATATACACACATATTGGTATTATGGTCACTTTGGATAACCTTGGATCTGTTATTAATCAAAAGCAAAGGTAACTATGAACATTACCGAGCTTACAGTGGACACAGAGCATAAGAGAGAAATGCGATGTCGTGTAACAAAGCGCCGTATCTTTTGAAATACACAACTCACGCGCACACACTACGCACGGAGAAACCACGCGAGGGATTTTACGGGTACAACGCACCGTGCACAACCATCTGCCTTTGTGTAAAGTGCTAGGTCTAATAGTCACACAACTGATATGCACAGTGCTAGCTTAACCATTCAACTTATCAAAAACTGTAACAGTCTGCCGGTATATAGCGGTTAATAGCTGAATTGAAAGATTTTTGAAAAATACGTTGCTTTTAATTCTACACCAAGATGACACGGAAAACCCGATGTTTTATTGATTCTCGAGGAATTGGGCATTTTTCTCATTGGCGATAAACATAGTATTTTTTCCAAGATAGTCACATTCTAAAATGTTTGAACTAGAAAGCAGAAATAAGCAAACCTGAGTAATATTGTATTTGAAAAGAGCCTAGAAGATGTATGCCTCGTCGGCGCATTCGTTTTGATATTCAATCAATTTAGTTTGATAGATTATGAAAGCTAGGCAAAAACCGTTCATGTGGTACGACACTTTACACTTATTTAAATTTTTCTCAGCATAAAAGAGTAATAATTTTTTGTGTTTAGCGCAAATTTTTTCTGCTACTATGGAATCATTAATAATAACTTTAACATTAAATTCCAAGAAATAAATGTGCACATGAAATTCATAAAGTTTAGCAACTTAATATTATAATGAAAATTGTAAATTAATGAAATTAATGTTTAATAAAAATTTTTAATAGCAGAAAAGTAGTAATGAACATAATTAAAGTACATCTTCAATTTTATTAATCATATAATTTAAAAATCAAATGAGTGATTAGATTAATTAAATACTTTCAATATTTAATATAATATATATAATGATAGTGATAATATTAATTAATAAGTCAGGAATGGTTTTGATACCGTCAATAATAATTATATATATATATATTAATAATCATAATAAATTTAAGAAATCTTATAAAATTAATTAAAACATTCTGGACTTACTATAATAAGAGGAATTGTATGATATCCTTGGCGTAAGTTCAAATAGCAACCATTAATTTACACAGATAATAGTCGACTTTGACTAATATATAAAATATATTACATTTAATCATAACATATACTTATACATCATGCGCTTAGTTCAAACAACTACCACAATTAAATATCAGCCTAATGGGTATATACCACCACAATCAACATTTAATCAATCATATATCACCACTAATAGCACATATATATATTATAGCGACCATGCAATCATTCAACATTCAATCGCATCATACTACATCAAATCAGCACCAACTCCACCACCATCACAATAGTCACCATATATATCAATAACACCACCACTTTCACGATCACCATTAATACCACCACTACTATTACCACAATAATGACCATCGCTATCACCATCACTAAAATCTCTATCAGTAAACCCACCACTATCATCACCACCATCGCAAAAATCATTTTTAATGTCTCCAACACTATCACTTAAACCACATTAGACAAATATTACCTTCCAATACTTATAACTTTTAAGGGCGATAATCATTACAAACCAATTAACCAATGATTAGCTATATGAAAATTAATATAAACAACAATAACAATAATAACCAACAATAATAACCAACAATAATAACCATCAATAATCAGTCAAAAACAGAACAGCAGCACAAACATCCGCAGCATCACCAACGTGAACAATAACATCACTATAACATCAACGTGATCCAGAAACAATAACACGAGCAACATCAGCAATAACCCTAACATCAGTAAAAATAATAAAATAAATATAAAATAACATTTTCACAAAAACCATTAAATAAAAAAAAGAATAAAGAAATAAAACATCTTATATTTTAAAACATTTATAAAAAAAAAGAACACAAAGGGAGGAAATCCTAAGAAAGAAAAACCAGAATAATAATGGTGTGTAGAGAGAAGGAAGATTATATGAAACGTATTAATTTTATAGATTAATTGGCACTTTGGTGTGGCCATTTTTAATTTCTCACATAGGTGTGCAGTTCTTGCAATCACAGGAATATTATTGCAATTTTTATGACACTTTCAATTAGAGATAACGATTTAAAAGTTTGATACTATTTAAAATATACACTTATATCCAACATAAGTGGCGGTCACACACACTTTGATTGTGTAGGAAATTTGGTCAAAGCTAAACAAAACAAATAGACATAAATGAACCAACACAGATGTCAAGGTTAAAAATTTGGAAAAATTAATTATAGAAAATTACTTTTATACACAATTTCATATGATAAAATATCAGTTAAAAAGATGTAATAAAGAGAATACCATTCTAAGTCAGTTATGATTTATTATTTTATTACATCACAACAAACAGAAAGGACAATACATTATTTCAATCTATTGAAAGTAGAATCTCTAAAAATAATAATTTTAATCAATTTTATATATTAATAATTATAAATAATACAGGAATCCAAAATAAAGAAATAAACAATAACAATTTAAAACTAATAATATATAATCAGCAATTATACAATCTAATCAACTGTTATTCACAATTAGGTGGATTTTTACAAAAAATCAGTAATAATAAATAATAAAATTAATATAGAATAAATTTTAATTCAGTATGTATTATTATTATATTAATTATTATTTATTTTTAATAGCAATTATTATATCTACATTTATTAATTATATTTAATTATTCATTATTATTATTAATATATTATTTTACATTATTAATTATTATTATTTTATTATTCTTACTTATTAATTATTATTAATTATATTTATTAATTAGATGTGTTTCCTTTATAATTATTAGTTTATTATTTATTTTTAATTGTTGATTGGTTATTATTATTTTATGAACAATTTTATTACTACCATAATAATTAAAGTAAAGTGAACGAAAATTTATACTACTTAATTAAAATTAATTTTTCAATTATGTAATTAAATTATCTCTTTTATTATTATTATTATGACTAATTTATTAGAAGTATCATTATAATTATTATCTATTATTAATTATTATTATTGATAGAATTATAGATTAATTTGTGTTCAGTTTTTATTGATTGTATTATGATTAATATTATTAATAAAATTTTTATTAATTATTATTATTATTATTTAATTTGAAATTATTAATTAGATAGTATGCATTTATTATTCTATTATTTATTTGAGTTTTGATATCATTAATTTTAATATATGAGATTATTAATTAATTATTCCATTAATTATACCATTAATTCATTAAAGGAATTATTATTTGATATTTTATTCCTCAAAATTGTATGTGAATTGATTATATTATTCATTATTATTTTCTAATAGTGATGTTAATATTAATTATATTGTATTATTATATATTATTATTATTATTATATATTTTATATATTTTTATATATATACATGATTTTTAATACTATTATATATATGTATTTAATCTCATATATTATAATATATTATCTACATGTATATTTACTTTTAACTACTTTCTCATATTATTTAAATATACTAATTTAATAATTTTTTTAACATTAAATCATTTTTTATTAATTCTTTATCATATATTATTATATATTTGTATGATTACTTACAAATCGCACACAGATTACAGGAAAAACTAATAGAAATAACTTTATATTCCTAAACATAATATTGATTATGTGATATATATATGTTATAGACACTTAATACAATATTATTTTTTCTACAGTATATATTTTATATATTTTTTCCGCACAAAAATATATATTTTTCAGTTTATATTATATATATATATATTATTATATATATAGTTATAGGTGTGGAGGTGGGCACGCATTGTATATTTAACTAATATTTTTTATATTTATACTATATAGTATATAGTATATATATATGTTATTATATATATATATATATTATATATTATATATTTATATTTATAATTGTATTCATATATAATATATATATATATATTATATATATTTAATATGTTATATATATATAGTATTAATATACACTATCCATTAATACCATAATATTATCACATATATTCGCTAACTAATATATAATATTCTACACATTTAATACTAGTTAATAATTTAATTTAACATTTATTTAATTGTGATATTTTATTATAATTTAATACACGTTTTTTGATGATATTTTTCTATGTGGCTCTGTCATGATCAACAAATGTATATATGATATATACATATTATATAATATATTCAAATTTATAAGATTATTTAATTTATTTCAAAGTTTAAAAATACTTTGTATAAAAAAATAAATCAATCATTTTAATCTTCCTCAGATACAATGAATTATATATTCATATTATTTATATATGTTATATATGATTTCTATTTTTTTGTTTATTAATTTATAGTGATTATACTATAATCTATCAAATTACAGTTTTTAAAATTAATAT
This sequence comes from Trachelipus rathkii, assembly GCA_015478945.1. NCBI lineage: Eukaryota > Metazoa > Arthropoda > Malacostraca > Isopoda > Trachelipodidae > Trachelipus > Trachelipus rathkii. The sequence goes on from JABUQX010033638.1 coordinate 72,725, forward strand.
ATATAACTTTTATACATTATATAAATAATTAAATTAACTAATATATTTATTAATTATTATGACGAAAAAATTTGGTAGATTATCATTATTTAATAAGTATATATTTTATATAACCTTATTATTTATCAAATTTAAATGTCTTTGAATATAGTAACATATTTACACAATAGAACAAGGGAAAATGAATAGCAGTAATGGGGAGGAGGAGGAGTGAGGCCCGGGGTGAGGGTGGAAGGGGGGGCACTACTGCCCATCCTCCTCCTCACCTAAAAATGAAACTAAGATAAGTGAAAGTATGAACATGTTTCTGTTAATTGCATATGCCCCACGTAAATGATACTGCTTGATAACAGAAGTAATGGAGGTTGTTTGAGAAGGAACTAAATGATCGTTTTGGTAGTTTTAATAGGAATGATAGAGTGTGTCTGTTAAATGATTTAAGCCCAGTGGTGAGTGACGTACAAGTGCAGAGAATATTAGGCCCTTTTCCAGTACAAGGCAAAAACAAAAATGGGGGTAAAAGAAGATAGACAACGGTTGTGCTAGATAGATTATAAGAGACTATAGAGATCATCCAAATAAAGGTTTTAAAAGAGAAAACATTACATAATAGTGAGGCATCATGTGGTTCGTGTGGGGAGGTGACAGGCTGTAGTAGGTTGTGACTTTGCCCTTGATTGTAGGTGGAAGGTGTGTAAAGTACACAAGATGTAGAAAGCACCACGCGTGTATCATGTGTAACTAGCTGAGACCGTGTTGAATGAGGGTGTGATACGCGTGGGGAAGCAAGTACGCTACTGATCACAGATGCTAGTGCATAGACCAGCAAAGCATAATACACAGGAGTAAATTAATTCGGGAAAAGGTCGAAGAATAATCAGAGGAAGTGTATTACTTCAAAAAATAGGTTGAGTTTGTTAAATTTGCTGAAAAAAATAAATTTATAAAATATGTATCAAGAACAATTTAAATTATATATTTTGTCTTTATTTATTTTTATTCAAAAATGAAAATATATGGGTGTGTGTGACATAAGTGAAGTTTCGTACATTCTTTAAGCGTTACTGCGGGCATATATCTGTTCTCTTCTGTTAACACCAGTTAACTACCAGATATGATCGATTTGGAACCATCGCGCCATCTTCCTGTTTTATTTTGTTTTCTAGTTTCTAAAATTATAAATGTCATCGCAGTATAATATACTTAGACTGACATTTTGGTATAGACTTGATCTCGATACTTTTAACTTTAAGGAAAAAACGTAAAAAATAAATGCATGTTTACTCTGGAACAAAAGTATCCATCATCACTGTGATTTTTAAGCTATTATATTTTTAGATTTATTCGAAGCTATTTGGTAGTTATATATTGTATTTTTATATTCTTTATTTATGTATATTTGCCAATGCTAAGTATAGAGGAACTTCACTATAGTTATCTCATTTATTATTGAAATTAAATATGATACTACGCGTGATTTTTTTTATCGTGAGAACCTCACCAAATTGTGCGAGATACATCTATTAATCGTAGTAAGTTTATTCCAATCTTAATCATATAATACTTTCACTTGAATGTGAGCTCAGCGTTATGTAATATTTACTCTTGGTTGAAATAGTGGAGGATTTGATGTTATATATTACAGCTAAACTCTTATATTTTGTTTAATATAGGTCGTTCGATAAATAAATGTTATAATAAGTAGTATAGCGGTGAATCGTCTCATAAAAGAAATTTGATAGATAGAAATTCTTTTGTAATCCATCCCCAAAAAAAATTATATAACAGAATATGACTTAAAATATTGCACAAGCACAATACATTAGATTTGTTAGAAAATGAAGTTAATATTTAATATCAATACACGATAATTGTCTCTAACATCTTATAATCTCTGAATCCATTCACTATATGGGATACTAAGATAATAATAGATCAATAATACATAGTTGCATCAAAGTTTGATAAGTGTGTTGAGTGGAGCGTTAACTCAATATTATAAAACAATATCATATAATAATTATAATCATAATAAATAAGATAAATAATGAAGATATTATATATAATTATTATTAATTTATATATATTATATTATTAAATAAAATTAATAGATAATTAATAATAATATATATATAATCAATGTGAAAGGCACAATTAACCTCATTAATCTTTTAATATATATTAAGCTATGGAATATTTTAATAATTCCATAATAAAGATCAATAATATAATAATAATAATAATAAATAATATTATATCTACAATAATAATAATATATAATAATATATTTTCAATATATAATAAAAATTATAATAATAATAATAACAATTATAATAATAAAAACACAATTAAAATCACCATGGGTAACCACCACAATCAACATTATCAACATATCCATCACCACTAATAGCTCAACGACCATCAACATCTTATACACAAATCGCCATCAATACGTACAATCAACAGCCAACTCCACACATTCACAATAGTAACCATATTATCAATACAAGCCAATTGTTCCCATAGATCACTTTCATTTAATATGTAACGTCAATAACACCACCACTTTCACGATCACCATTAATACCACCACTACTATTACCACAATAATGACCATCGCTATCACCATCACTAAAATCTCTCTCAGTAAACCCACCACTATCATCACCACCATCGCAAAAATCAATTTTTAATTGTTTACAAATTACAGAGTTCGACTCGTGTATTAGTAAGTGCATTTAACATATCAGAGAAGTGGTTTTTCTTTTATTATTATTATTATCTTACATCATTATCGTACATTGAAATTCATCACGGTCGCAAATCTTTTTAATATGTCTTCAAACATCTATACCATTAGAAGACAACGACAAAAGCCCAATATCATTGCAAATACTACTGCGATAATACAAAACGAACACAATATTGGCCTAACTTAATCTGCAACTTTTAATATAACCAATAACTAATACCAATAAATAAAACAATATACTACCAACATAATAACATCAATAATGTCAAAAACAGACGCGCACAAACATTCCGAGCTATCAACCTGTGCGGACGTTGATAGATTACTGTGTCACATTAGGACAACTTGAACGGTGGACGATCGCACCATAGTTAAGAGCGAATAGAACCACATCAAACATTAACGTACGTCAGAACAATTAACACGTAATTATAGACAAGTCACTCTAGAATCAATATATGCCCTAACATCAGTAAAAATAATAAAATAAATATAAAATAACATTTTCACAAAAACCATTAATTAAAAAAAAGAATAAAGAAATAAAACATCTTATATTTTATAACATTTATAAAAAAAAAGAACAAGGAAATCCTAAGAATTTTGACGTGTCTATTAAAGCTAAAAACTTATTCATTAATCTGGACACTTTTTACAATTGCTCTCAGGGAAGCCTAAACATTTCAGGATTTTAATATTTAGTGCGGCAAAAAATTTTTGCGAACACTCGAATTTAAGAAGTTATTAATATTCCACCTTGATTGTGTAGAAGGTCAAACAAAACAAATAAAAAATGTAAGAAAAAAAATTTGGAAAAAATAAAAAATTACTCACATTTTCAAATTGAGGAATTAAATTATTAAATTTTATAATATTCGAGACACATTTCTAAATTCGAAAAAAAGTTACATTTTTAATTTGTGTAAAATAACAGAATCTTCGTAGTGTCATAACAAAGCAAGGCCGGCGAGATCGGAAATTAAAGTACCTTAATATTCCAATGGAATATGTATTTAAAAAAATTATTATTTCTAAAATAACAGAAGATATCTTAATAATAATATAATAATAATAATATATAATAATAATTTTCACTGTTTCCTTTAGTGTTGGTAGCACAATAATAATAATAAAAAATCATATTAATCAGATATAATTTAGGTAAATAATAATTAATTATAATTAATAATCAATATACTTAAATATTATTATTATTATTATATTATTATTTATTATGTCATTTATAATTATATTATTTATTTTTTTATATTTTAAATTAATTGTGATTGCATTAAATTATTAGGTTATTAATTATGTTTATATTATTTTATTATTTCTTATTTTTGTATATGAATTTCTAATCTCATTAAAAAAATTTAAAATTAGTTATTACTTATATAATTATATATATTATTAATTATATATATATTTATATAATTGATATTCTTTAATATATTATTTTATATTTTATCTATTATTATTATTTATTATGGTATTTATTATCTTCATTATTATTATTGATTATTATTATTATTATTATTATTGATTATTTAAATTTTATTATTAATTATTATTATATTATTATTATTATTTATTGACACAGATGATCCGAAAATCTATCATTAAAATCTTAATCTTTTACTTTAACGACCTGAAAAGATAAAGACTTTGTTTCGAAAACGTTTGTCATTTGGAATATTTGACTGCAAATAATGAAGAATATTTAGAATTGCCAATATTTTTTAGATGTTAGAAGAAATTGAATTCTTTGTAGAATTTGTTACCTAAAAATGTTCGTGAAAGAAAAAAAAAGAATTAATTTTATTTAAATGAGTTTGTTCAATATATATCTCCTATTAAATTATTAGAGAGATATTTATAGGGTAATTCCCCTTCTCGTTAAATGAAAGTCACGCATTGTGTAAACTTTAAAGAATTGATGATGTTTTATCGCTTTTGATATTACATCATTGGAGCATTCTACATTTATTTAAAATGATAATAACATAATAAAAAGTAATTCTTACTTTTATACTAAATTTCTAATTAATTCTTCTGAAATAAATAAAAGATTTTTCCTTTGTTTAGTTAAATTTTCAACTTTTAATCAAAGATTTCATACTTAAAAAAAACAACGAATTAAAAATGCTATATTCAAGACTGATCCTGACACTTCAGGGGATGCGGGTAGGTATGTGTCCATCGGGAACAAAAAGATTCACAGTTAGAGAAAATTTGTAAACAACTCTTTTTTATTATGATTATTCTGGTCTTGGAATAAATTCAATAATTCGGAAAAATCACAAATGCTCTAAATATATGATAGTTTGACTATTCGAGAGGAAGTTGAAAAGTCAGACCATTAAATAGCTTTATTTTGTATGTCTAGCAAGGTTGTACGGGCAGACATTAATCATTAAACATTAAAATAAAAATTTGAAAATAATACATCGCAATGGAAATCTCTATTGCCTAATCAAGGTTCAAAAGACACTGGTAGACCACACCTTAAGACGTATGGTAAGTTTAATTGGTACCATGAGTCCATGACTTATGATATCTCAAAATACATAAACAACCTAATTAGACCTCATCTTAACGAAAAATTATAGTTAAATCATCAGGTGAGTTTTTGGAAAAACTGAATATTAATTCTTTCGATGTTGAAAGTCTTTTTCGAATGTTCCTATATCTGAAACTATTAACATAATATTAGAAAATATTTATCAATTTATCATCATGATAGAAAATCACCGCCATCCATATATAAGAGGACATTCTGAGAAGGTTACTGTATATACGTACTGCGAAAACATCTTTCAGCTTTAATAGTAAAACCTATGTTAAATAAATGGCGTATGTACGTAATCACCTTTAGGACCAACTTTCGCAGATTTCTTCATGTCATATGTAGAAAACAATTTTTTTTTAATGAAAACGCCCCATTCAATCCTATCTTTTACATTCAATACGCAGACGACATCTTTCTAATATTTAACATCCAAGAAAATATTCAAGAGTTCAAATCCAAAATAGAAGATCTCAGTGGTTTAAAATTTACTTTTGAAAAGGCAAAAAATAACTATGTTAATTTCTTAGAAATTAACCTGATGCTGAAGAATGGAAAGTTAAATAAAAGTGTCTACGCTAAATTTACAGATAAAGGAACATACTTGAATTTCGATTCCTTCACCCCTCTAAGCTACAAAATTGCCACCATAAAGTCTCTGATTCACCGAGTGTTTAAGATATTGTCTGACTGGACACATTTTGATATAGAAACTAAAAGAATAGCGTAGAATAACTTCCCCCAGTATATTATAGAGAAAACTATAAAGAACACTTTAAAAAAATATATTTATTACCGACTAGTTTCATGAAAACAAAAACGATAAACTCGTAGTATATTTTTTTAATAAACGAAATACTAAATTTGCCTAAAAAAGAGCAAGAATACATTAATATTTAAATTTTGAAAAAGGCATTAAAATAGAATACAGACAAATTTAGATATAGTTTTATATAAGCCATTAAATCTGAGCTTGTGGCTTTCTACCGTGAAGCGTTTTTCCGTTGGTGAGAATAGTGAACGGTTGTGTAGCGATTTAAATGTTCGGAAGTGGATGGATGTACGCGACTTATATATCGGTATGCACAACGAATACCCTTAACATACCTTCAACATTGAGAATGTCGCAACATAAGTTATAGCCTAGTAAAATATTTCAACATTTTAATAAAGAACCTAAAAGAAAGCTTCTCCATTAAGGAAACATAAACCAGTGATAAACATAAAATAAATGAAATTTCCAAGTTATTAACCATCTTTAAATAAAAAAGTCAATATAGTTTAATTTTTCTAAAACTTTTAAAAAATTCATTAATTTAATTTTATTTATTTTTTTTTATTAGTTTATATTTTATACACAGATATTTATTTTTATTCAAATTGGGTTGTGTTTAAAATCTAAAAAATAAAAATTATTCCCTGAAAATGGTCCGAAGTAATCGGGAAAACGATTTGTAATTAAATATAATAGTTTTATTTTTTATTATAGGATTGTATTAAAGAAAATTTCTCCTGTAGAAAGAAACTTCTTTTAAAGGTTTGAAAAGCAACAAAATTATACATTAAAATAAATGCTGATATTGAATTTTTAGAAATAATAATAATAATACAGTGTCATTACTGTTTAGTTATTCAAAACAGAGCTGTAAATTCCTTAGGATTACCGTATATGTGCATACTTTAAAACATTTTTTTTTTTAATTTTTTTTTTCTAGAACATTATCTCAACGAAATCGGCATGTACTCCCCCTTCCTCCCTTCAGAGAAAGATAAATCCGCAAGACGGATCCACTTCGCGCGAGGGAGCTCCTGAATTTGAAAGGGTACTGATTTCTGCGTTTATTATATATATTATATATTATATATAATAACTACTATTATATTATATAGATTATTATATATAATAATATATATATATATTTTATTATATATATTATATATATATATATTATATATAGCTGTCTGTTTTTTAATTGATATTATTAACACGATATGCACCTGAAGAATTATTGTACTATAACAGAAGTAAAAATCACATTTACACTGTACCACTATTATTTTAGTATTAAATTTAAATTAGTGGCCCTATATTGCACTGTTACAAAATTTTTATTACAGATCGTCTCTGTCTTTATAAATTAATATTAGTGGCATTATATTGCACTATTACAAAACCATCACAGATCGTCACTGTTATTTTAAAATTAATGTTAGCCTCCTTTTATTCCTCTGTTATAGAATGTATAAATTATATATTAAATATTCCTGTTTTATAAAAGTGCGAATGGACAATGCCCGAAATCAGCATTGGGGGGCAAGAGGGTTAAGCATTTTAAATGAGGTAGAAATTTAGTGGTTAATTTGGAGTGGTTTACACCTAACTGGGTGTAAAGTATCCTACTCGAAAATATTTGGAGACGAAAATCTTTAAGCAAAGTAGCAACAGCTAGAAGTAATACTTGGTAACTGTCGTTAGAATCAGCAACCATTATAAGGATAAAAGCTAGAGAAAAAATAAATAAATAAAACTGAAGAAAAACAGAGTGGTACCATGGACTCTAATACAAACACCAACACTACCATCACATTCAATCTCCATAATCAACACCACCACTATCACTATGAATATCACTATCAACATCAAAAAATAATTAAAACAACAACACATCATGATGTATCAAAAGTCAAAACAACAAACATCAGCATCAGTGCCAACATCAATAATAACAACACTGGCATCATCACCAGTAACAATAATATGAACATCAACATCAGCACTAAGCAACAGTAGCAACAACGAAATAAACTAATCGAATTTACATCATCCAATTGCTCAACATACTCATACTATTAACTTGTACCAGTAGATCACTATTACCAATATTTCAATCATCTACCACTGATACCATTCCAATGTAACAGCATACACATACTCTCTCATCCAATGAAGGATAACACATATACAACATAAATATAGCCATCAATATCTATGTAACCCGACAAATTATATTTACTCGATCTTTACAATAATCAACCACACCGAAGACCCTATCACAATCTAATTATCCTCTCCACTCTTTAGCTCTCCCTCTCCTCCGATTATAGCTTAGGAATTCTTTCAACGCCGAACTTGCCAGCCATGGCACGTCTCTCCTCTATACATCTGTATATCATTCTCAAAAAAGCCTCAATCACTTCCGTGCTTAACTTAGTACCTACCTCCCGCTTATGCCCCCCAGCACTCGATTCCCCGTATCATTGACCACGTGCACTTCAAACGCACTACGACCGCTCCCATCCTCCAGGATTAAACTTCGCAACGCATGACCGCCTTCAATCTCAGGACCTATCTATATTGATTAACTAACTGCTCTATTATTATATATACCATTGGAGATCGACGATCATCTCCAATGCCATACCGATCTAAATTTGATTGCTATCCCTACCATATTATAGGTCCTACCCTAACTATGTTTAGAAGTACCTCCAGCGTGAAGCATCATCTCAATCGCTCTGGTCTATTGCTTCGCGAGACACCACGACCTAATCGGATGCTTAGCACGGTCAACCGATCCTTAGTACCTCAACATTTATTCCGACATTCGCTTAGAATTTTGTCCATAAATCATGTCATTATTTAGTAATACCATGTTTACTATAACTTTATCTTATTATTCCTGATTATCGATATATGCACTTATCAATTATCTATTCATTATATGACCGCAATGATGTTAAAATTCTACTTACACCATCACACATTAATTGCCAACTTTTAATGAATAATCTTGATCAGTCTACTTGTTCGATTTTTTTTAATTGCTATCCTTAAATCTTAGTCTAATATATTACTGGCTAATATATACCATAGTTCAACTTACATCATAATAATGACTATCGTATATTATTCATGACTATGTTCTACTTATTCTAGCTTTTTCAGGCTCTATTTCCCTCCACTTACTCTTTAATTCAGATTCTTATTCCGTTTAATATTTCCTCAGCTATCTGCTCCGATGCAATATTAATTCTCATGAATTCCCTTAATATACCCACAGTTCATTCCTCAGAGTCCCTCATCATTCTGCTTATTTATACAATTTATATTTTAATCTATTATCTATTTATTACATCATGAGCTTAATCTAAATTATTAATAATATACGCACCCATTCTCATATAAAGTTATAAAAAAAAGTTCGCATACATATTATTATATATTATATTATTTATATTATATTATTATTAATGATTATTATCTAATTCTATTTAATTATTATATATTATTATTATATCTATTATCTATATATTATATAAATTATATACTGATTATTATTATTTATTATCTATTATTTAAAAATTTTTCCTATTTCTTTCTTTTATTTTAGTAGTGGAATAACTTAAATATTATTATTATTATTCATTATTATTATTATTATTATTATTATTATCAAAACTTGGTCTGTTGACCTTTGTCAGTGTAATGGTATGATGTCTCTTTCTCTGCCAATTAACACAGACTTTTTCTTCCTGCATGGGAGAGAGCTCTCACTCAACTTCTTCCAAAATTGGGGATTCGTGTCAGCCCTTAAAATATCCTCCTAATACTTTAAGCGCCGGAATTTCCCACAAAAGATTTTGAAACTAATTTGGGTCTTTCCTTGTATTGCGTAGCGCAAATTGGGGCATTATTAATCTCTCTCCCTCTCCCCTCCCTCTCCCTCCCCTTTGTAAAGCAAATCGAAAACCCATTGACCATTGACATTTATATGTAACACAGCTCAATAACGCCTCATCAACCCACATTCAATTTAAAACAAAAATAAAATAAAAATATAACGAGTATTTGTAAACATTTTAGTACAACTTATTTTAGCATTACAGACAAAATATTTAACTTTTGTTAACTTGTTGGTGATATACGAGCAATTGTTTTACTCTCATATAATACAGAAGTTAAAAAAAAAAAATACTCTTTCTTTGAGGAAATACGTAATGGCAGAAATGAAACCACCAACCCTTTTATAACATTTCATAACACTGCCAAAGGAACCCTTTTTCCCTCCCTCTTGCAATGCCTACTTTAAAGCTCATAATTCTGCTAATCGTACCTATGATTGTTAATATATAGGTTGTTTTTGGATCGCTCGACTAGTGTCCTTATTTGATTTTCTCTTTTTCGTCATCAAATCTTCTTCATTTTGGCCTGGCTTTAGACATGTCAAAAGCTTTCAATTGAGTCTAACTCATTTCTTTGATTTCTAATTTTTCTGTTTCTGTATCTGTCTTTCTGCCTTTCTTTCTTCTGAATCTTCTCTTTTGTATTTTCTTTACTTTTGTTTATGGCAGCTGTTGTAGACAGAAACAGATCTTCCAACCATTAACATCTACCTGTAGTGGTTTTAATCATGGTTCTCTACTATCTTCCACTTTTTTATTTGTATATGCTTCTCTTTGAGGATCTGTCAATTCACCACAAGCAACCACTCGTTTGCAAAACACTTCACCCTTCAATACTTTTTCCAGTTCGAAAGGTTTCATAAATATATATATGTGCAATATAGTAGTTTATAATACTCACATATATATATATATATTATATATATATATATACTATAGTATATATACTATATAAGTATATTATATATATATATATATACTATATATATACATACATATATATAAATATATACTAAGTATATTAGTATATATAGATCTAAGCAATTTACAGCAGCTTATAATAATTAAGCGTTTAACCTAAAAGTGTGTTTCTAATTAAAAAAAAATAAAATTGAATTAGGTGTAACCTTTATAATTTGCAAATGTTCATTTTCATGTTTAACTATTTAAATAACATATAATTGTTATATAATATTATTAAATATACATGTATTTGTAATATATTATATATTTA
>JABUQX010033639.1:5000-35946 GCA_015478945.1 Trachelipus rathkii
TCAGGTGAAGTCTTAATGGAATTTTCTAGTCCATTATTTATGAGATAAATTATTCAGTCAAAAGGAAATACTTTAACAATGAATTATGTGTGCAAATTCAGTTGAGACGAATGAATATTTCAAATTAAAATTAAAACAACAATGTTTATTTATGGTAATTTATGGGCGCATTTTTCGTGAAATATAAGATAACTATCAATTGTTAATATTAAATTATATCATAACTACATGAACTTTATTATGAAATATTCATATAACGTCCCTGAAGTATCTCTCTTATCACTTACTAATAGTCATACATTACACGCTCATAGGCGGATAAAAAGGGAGTACCGTATGTAATTTTTAGCCAATTTCTTGAGCTGCTCCGACAGTAAATGTCATAGAAACCTTGTTGACAAGTCGTCTGTCTATAAAATCCACTTTTACCAACCAAAGGACATGACACACGCGCTAGCGCCGAAGTCTTCCTCGTATGTTCTTTTGACTCTGTATATTAAGATAATAATTGAGGTACACGAGAGAAATAACGTATTTAACTTTCGCACTTAGTGCCACCATTCGATCTAATTTTCTAATAATTTTAATACATACGTATTTTAATAACATTCTATACAGATAGTCTGCATTGATTTCATGGGAGTGATAATCGAAAAAAGGTCATGGGCTATATTATCTAAATACACTTAATGCTAGAGACCATTCTTTTCTGCGCATTCTCCTGTCATATATAGAATAATGGTCACATTATGAGCAATCTCAATTATTTATTCTCTGAAAAACATATATCAATGATCAATAATATACCCAGAATAACATTAATTTTCTAAGGATTCAATGAACGAATTGGAATTTTACAGATACTTTTACCATATATGGTCGGAGAAACTAGTAGTTTAAAGATATAATAAGTTCGAGTGAGAGTCGATGTAATGGGTGTTCCGACTTTAATAAAAAACTAGTGTTCAAATATTAATAGAGTATCCACATAGAGGGAAATAAGCTTAAAATATTTTATTAATACTTTTAAAAATCAATATAGGTGGACCTATAATATAAATTACCGCATATGGGAAATAAATATTAAAATCTGATTATTAAATGACACAGTATATAATATATGCTCTCTCATAAAATATAAGAATATAAAAATATATAAAACTCAATCGTATAAACATTATATAAGAAAATCTGATCGTGATCTCTATTTATAAAATCGCAATATATTAATTACTATCACAACATACTTCTTCAAAACACTTATTAAAGGCACCAAGATTATGATCAAGAGAGGAGCATAAAATACTCAACTTATTTGACTCATCTTAGGGTAACCACATGTAGTACTATTCTTTCTAACGCATTCTTTGAGAATAACATTAACATAAGTATATACACGTGACAATTACTTAGATTTCTAGAATAAGGGAGTTATAGGATTCTTAAAAGAACCTCATAAGTCCATATTATATTAAGATGACCATATTATAGTATACATTTCTTTAGTTATCTTAATTTATTAATGTTAATTGAATCTAAAGGCAAAGAATTATAATTACATATTTTATTATTTACTCATAATATAATAGAGATATATATTAACCTTCGGTGTCATTTAGTTTCATCTGGAACCTCTTTCAATCCTCTTTAATATTCTTCGCCAAAAGCTATGGAAAATATATTCTTTAATTTTTTAAAGTAAAGCCCCTTCCCAGGGGTTTACTTATATAATTTACTTATATAATTTATGTCATATGATCTATGAGTCCTCATATGTTGGTATCTGTAGAAGTGGATTGAGTATTAGTCTTATGATAGATAACTCTGGTCCCTCCCAGTGTGATCTGTGAATATAGATCAATGTATGAATGAAATTATATCGTATACTGAGTTAGCGTCTATCGAGGGGTTCAATGTGATGATGACTTGATCCTTAACATTAATAATAATTGCGCTGATAAGAGCATATTATCAAAGACATTACATTCTGATAATTTACGGTTATATATAAATATTGGAAATGTTATCAGATTATTGTAACTTGCCTTATTGTTATCGATGTTTATTGCTTACATTAAATTAGTTTATTAATTATAAAAACACTTTTTAATTTTAAAGGTTCTAAAATAATTTGTTTTTAATTAAAATTTAATCGTTAATGATATCATTTAATTCTACATTAATTAATAAAATACGTCATTCAAAATGACGTTTTAGTAACTTCACAAATAATATTAAAACATTTATAGATTTATATTTTTGAAAATTTAATTATTTACTCCTTAATGTGATATTTGCAATTACAAACTATTATGCTATAATATAGTATATATATATACTGTATATATATATTATAATAATATATATATATATATATTAAAATATATATATATATAATAATAATTAAATACAAATATAAATATATAATATTATATATAAATATAATCTAATAATTATATATATATACATATATTATATACCATAATATATATAATTGCTTAGTACGTCGGGCCAGTCGATACGATCGATAACATCAAGTTTTACGTACTATCAACGGTTCCCAAAAGGTTTTAATGCACCGTGCCCATATCATTTCCTATGAACCAATATATATATATACTATATATATTATAATAACACCTATATATAATATATAGTACTATATATAGTATATATAATATATACTATATATATATATATATATATTATACTGCAATATATATAGATATTAATATTATATATTATATATATATATTATATATATATATACTATATAATATTACTATATATAATAGAAATATTTGTTGCTAAAAATAGCACACACGCCCAGGTCTTTTTGCCGTACAATTTTTTAGTATCTTTAAAAACTATTAATTACTTACAGTAAAAAGGGAATACATTTCGGGCGAGTAAAATTTAAAAAACAGATTTCGATCCGATAATTTAATTAATTAAATGAATAATCAATAACAAATGATATCTTGGAGACACAAGTGATTAATTCTATTAAAAATCTGCCATCTCTAAAAACAGTTCATTATAACGTGGTCATAAATTTGTAACGGGTCTGTATGGAATTACAAAATCCTCCGTCACAAAATTAAATATATAATAATAGATAACTTCAAAAAAATTTCTAACTAAATTTAAATTATTAAAGTAAAATATACAATTTCAGAAATAATATATATTAACAACATTAATTTCTAGTGTTATCTTGAAAAATAATTTTACAAACATATTGAATTATAGTAAATATAAATATCTAAAGTAATAAATAATAAAAATTAGTATCTTTCAGTATTAAGATAAATTTAATTATATTAAATTTTTCATCTGACAATTTAGTCATAATTAAGTTTTAATCAAATACATATAACATCACTTAACTTTAAAGTCCAATATAATATAATAACGCACTTTAACTTAGAATGCTGTCCGAGATCTGATGTGTACTGACTACATCTACACTTGTAGTAGCGTTTTACAATTCCAATACATTAATAATGAGTGTGAATGTACTCATTAAAGACAGAATAAATGTTTATTATATGGTTTGGTGAAAAAATTGAAGTATGAATTTCTGTAGTATTGGTCGAATAATCATAAGTGATCTCACCCCGACACCCAATCACGCGCATACCAGAACATATGTCCTCACAATCCCACGAATTTTACAAAAGGGATTAAAAGACTAATAATCTACCTCTCATGCTGAGCGTCTCAAACAAATTGACATCAGTTAATATTAATTTAAATAATTTCTTCGTTCTTAACTTACTTTAATGAACATATGCAAAATATTCTGTGTACAGAGAGGAGAGACGAAGAGAGAGAGACTCTTGCGACGCGCGATCAGAGACGAGAGACATCAAGATGAAGAAGAAGCCTTTGATCTACAAATCAGCCAAGACACGATTGTATCTAGATTGAAACTAATGAATGAACTCAGAGAGACGGAGAACCGTAGGACACGCGCAGTGAGCAGAGATGAGGTGAGGACTGTATCGATAATGTATAGTCTACAAATAGAAATCGAAGAAACGTATGTTTTTCTTCGCAGAGCATGAGAGATGAGGTTTTTCCGCAGAGTAGAGATTGATTGATGATTGTAGAGAGAGAGAGAGAGATGAGAGAGAGATTGAGAGAGATGGGACGTAAATAATTAGCATTTTCATAGGACGTGATGGGCTTCTAAAGATGATAGATAAGAGAGAAGAAGAGTCATGCAGATGGAGGAGAGCTAGATCTGAGACTTGCGAGAGAGAGAGAGAGAGGGAGAGAGAGGGCGAGAGAGAGAGAGAGTTTAAGTTTTATGATATAAAATTAATTCTTATATATATACTATACTTATATATATATATAGTATAGCATACATATATCATATTAAATAGTGCATATACTCATACAATAATATATAAATTGAAAGAACTACTCACTGACCGATAAAATTTACCTACTACTAACGTATATCTAGGCCATAATATCTATTCTCTATATATAGTAAATATAAATTATATAATTCTAAATATAAATCGGTTATATATATTTATATATATATATATTATTCTTCTTTGCTTTTTAAGAACTTTAAAACATTATAAAATCTCTCTTTCTTTTTTTATATATCGCTTTTATCATTTCGTCTATTTTTTCTTTCAACTTTAATTTTGGAATGTTGATTAAAATATTTTGATTATGGTATTTTAACCTCACTGGAAAGTGCTGTTATTGTAATGTTTGAGTTTACACTATTAAGCATATAACAATTTAAATTAAATGACTTCATATTAGTTAGAATATTTTATAGTACTTAATAGGGAACCTAGGGGAACAAATAGATAAATTTAATAACTATTATGAATCTACAGGTGAATACAAAAATAAAAACAGAAAAACATATATTAAGAAGGATGTGTATCTTAATTTTTCTGAAATCTTCTTATAGTATTTTGTTTGATTTAATTTATTACTCATTTGGTATGTATATTTTAAGCTTTTATTTATAAAAGATTCCAATAACTGTATAAAATTAATTCTATTATATTAATAGAATATTTATTATAATAAAAAAAATAAATATATACTGAACAATTGCTCACAATCTGCTTGATACTGAATAGGCCATGAAAAATATAGGCCAGCTTTAACACACTATACGTATCGTAACTGAGGTACCTTATAATTCCCCCAAACCTTCGGGTTTCCCTAGAGCTTATCAAGTATAAATTAATGGATTAGCGACGGAAGGGATCTATTAAACATCATTTCATGTCAATGGTGGTTATGACTATCTGAACAAGGTGGGCCCCTCATTTACAGCCTAGGTCGACCCGAGCCTTTCAGCTCTATTCTACCCTAATGTCGTGGAATTCACTATAGGTGAGTGTAATCAACGATTTTGACTGAGACAGTGCTCTGAGTGAGTGGACCTGAAGTTTATGTTTAATTATTCACGGGACTATAGTGTTATATTTAACATATTGTAAATATATATATAGTTAATAAATAGTACATATATATTATATATATATTATATATAGGCTTATTTAACTATACGTTCCCAATGATATCTCCAAACAGATGTCTTTTCTATTAACACCTATGAGGCAATTCTCTGTATTATATGTTAGTGACCGTAAGGCTATCAGTAATACTCATCTGTCAAATATATATAAAGGTGTGATGAGCGCACACTTTTAATAGAACTTGGGTCGGTGTTTACTCGGTTCGCGAGCTCGGCTGTATCGGAGACCTATTCTCCTTAGTCGATCACTCTTTTATAAAGAAATGGTTCACTTTCGATGACCTGAATTTATATACATAGTTACTTAGTCTCATAAAACACTCTCTCAACATTCGTCTACAGTACTATTATGTAGTTATTAAGACCCTTAACACGCTTTACTCCGAATTAACCACGCCATCCACTTACAAGACTTACTGTCCTCTCATTATAACTTTGGTCCGATATTAGTCATTAGATGCCATAAAGTAACAGCTTCGTCTTAACCTAATCTAAGATATATGTTCCTTATTGAAAATACATGTCGTACACCTCGTACTAATCAGAATCTGTGTGTATCCTGGATAGAACGCAAAGGCTATAGACTCACCATGCCAATATCAAAGAGAGTATCAAAAACTTTACAAGCATCAAGGCCGGCTTTAGTATCTCGAAGAGTATAACGATCCGAAGCTTCTAGAACCTCCTCCTTCAAATACTTCTTAGTTTTATCGTTGTAGGCCCGTTTTCCCGAACTTATTTCGAAGAGAACAATGCCAAAGCTGTAGGTATCCACTTTGGTCGAAAGTTTTTTACTCCTTAAGTATTCATCGGGAATATAAGGGCGAGTACCGTGCACGTGGGAGACCTGAGAAAGAAATACATTAAAATAATTAATTATCTTAAAAGATGAAAACATTTAATTTGATCAAATGGACATTTGGTAAACAGACATTTGGTAAAACGGACATTTGACCGAATGGATATTTGGCCGAATTAACATTTGACTGAATGAACATTTGGCAGAAAAATAAAGTTAAAATTGTTAAAGTTAAAATATGAAACAAAAAACTTATCTAAAGATATGATTCTGTTGACTATATTAACCCGTTGGATGATATTGGGGAAAACACAACTTACACCTTACGCCTTGGAAATGAAAATAGATAAAAGTATAAGCAATTTATATCGAATACAAAATAAATATTAATTATTATTTCTGCCTTTGTTCCACTTCTATGACACAGATACTGAATAAATTTAGTAACCTGCGCTGAATGAAGATAACTTCATAGACTAAAACCCACTATTACTACTGCTGCTACTACTACTACTACTACTACTAATAATAATAATAATAATAATAATAATAATAATAATAATAATAATAATAATAATAATAATAATAATAATAATAGTAAGATGCATTACCTTCATACTTGTATATTCGCTGTGGGGTCCTTCCCGGGCCAGTCCGAAATCACCAAGTTTCGGCTGTAGGTACCCATCAAGCAAAATATTGGCACTAAAGGAATTATCAAATAAAAATCAACTTAAAAAAAAAAAAAGAAAAAGAAAAAAAACAACCAAACAAAGTAGTAAAATATAATTTTAAAAAATTTACACAACCAAAGTTACATTAGCCAAAAAATAATAAGGAATATAAACCTAAAATTACAACAGCAACAACAACAACAAAATAATGGAGTGCGCCAACCTCTCATGCAATTTTTACCTTGATAGTTTAAATAGATTCTTAAAAAAAATTAAGCTTAAATTAAATTGCAGGTGAAAACAATCTACAGGTGTAACCAAATTCAATAAATGACTAAAGCTACCTGTACGTAGTGCAAAGTTATAAAAGGAATACGTGAAGATAAACTGCAAGGTTAGGTTAGGCTAGTGTAGGCTTCAGTAGGTTTGTACATCACTTGTATATTTCCAATGTTTCAACGAACAATTAAAATATATTTTTCATTGAACAAAAATGGCAAAAACACCTTTTTAATATCATCGCTCAGTGCAATGATACCTTTCTGTGTAGTTCCTTTTGTGAAGTATATACTTGCAAAGCTGTCTGATTGGCCCCGTTGTTTTTTAAGCTATTTAAATTTCGTTTGATGTACCACGTTTATGGGTTGGGGAGCTTCTCTTTTGGAAAAGGCTTCATTTTCCTTGCATCATTAAATAAATAATATATAATAATATATTATTATATTTTATCTTAATATTAATATTAATAATAATTTATATTATAATAATAGTATAATAAATATATATAATTTTGTGTATGTGTTGGGTTATAGTTTGGTAGGCTTTCCTTTCGTATCTCTATCTGTCATGTCACTTCTATCTTACTTATTATTGTTTTTCCACTCCTTGAATTAATTGGGTCTTCTGCCGTGATAATGGTAATTCTTTGTTAATATTTAAAATGTTTATGCACCCTTACCCCACAGCTTTATGTGTGAATGAAGGTAGTTGGATGTGATATGTTTATTTGGTATTATGTGGATTATGGGAAGGGAAGGGGTATAGGTTTGATTTATGTGGATATGGGATTTTAGTGTGTATAAGGAAGGGAAGTGTAATATATATAATTAATAATAATAATAATATAATAATAATAATAATATAATCATAATAATAATGAATAATAATAATAATATTAATAATATATATAATAATAATTAATATATAATGTATGATAATAATAATATATAACAATAATAATAATAATATAATAATAATAATAATAATAATAATAATTCACTTTAATGTAAAAAAACACTTTTTATAATAAAGCCAAACTTCTTATCCTTTTATTTGTTATTATAGCCATATTTAAAATGTTGTAAACGTTAAGTGACTTCAAATTTCACAAACATTTCATTTATCTATCAACACCTGTTTGCATTTGACTATTTTTTGGACCCAAGAAAAATATCCGACAAGATCATGTTCTAATGTTTGTATGTTTCTAAAATTGCATAGATTGATTATTGATATTTCAATGAACATTTTAAAAGATCTTTATAAAATATAATGAAATTAAATATTATAAATATTAATATTAATATTTAATAACACATAGACTAAATTTTTAGAAAGAGAATAATATCCTTTTCTACGCTCCATTAGGTTGAATTACTAGTAGTTTACCACTGAGCCACAAAAAAATAATATTTTTTTTTTTACTTCCCTTCTCTTCCCACTAGATGAGTGGTAGGGGTGCGTAAGACCCGGGAAAATATAATAAGTAGAAGAGTATGACGTAAGTCGAGAGGAGAGCCCCCCCCTCCCGTATCCCCTTCATATCCTTAAATGAGAGCTCGTTGCAGTAAAAAGAATTTCCTCTAGGGCTTTACAAGATCGCGATAGACATTCCCTGTGGTATCTCGTCAATATGGGGTTCATCCCCTGGGGCAGGTCTCACAAACCCTAGAAATTCACTCCTATTAAATGAACCATTCTTCTCGCCTCTGCCAAACTCACATTCCTCCCCTTCAGGCATTCCTTTACTGACTCAATCCAATTTTTCTTCGGTCTCCCAGTCGATAGATTCCCAACACACTCACCACTATACATCCGCTTAACCAACCGACTATCATCCATCCCTTCCATGTGACCAAACCATCTCAATGTACTCTAGTTTATTCTCTCATTTACGTCTTTCTTCACACCACACAACTCCCTAATGAGCTTATTCCTCATTTTATCAATTCTTCTAACACCTAACACGTCCCTAAGATTGTCGAGCTGAACAGATTGTATCTTAGATCTATCTTCCCTCCCTCCCTTTCTGAAATAATTAATTAATTTAAATGCTTACTAACAAAATGTTTTTTTATGAACTTAATCATATAAACTTTCTTTTAGGGCACTAGCTTGAGAAACACTGTTAAATATTATACCTATACATTACAATCTTCGAATTCATTTATAACAAAGCTACCCATTCAATACCACAATGCCCAAGAGCAATGAAGCGAACATAATGACACTGGGTATGCGTACATTATATTTCAAGCTCTTCAAGAACTGCAACAGTATCTAGCTTTCCTCCTTCTAACACTACTTTATCTTCGCAACCATTAATACATTATTCGAATCATACTTTATTAAACATACAATATGCTTCTAACTAAATCAAAAGAGAAGTACCTTACACTGCAGTCTATATTCCAAAGACCCGTTTGACATGAACTGGTACACTAAACAATGTGGTTTGTCTGAATCAGCTGAAAACCCATACACCTGGAAATTAAAAAAGAAACTATTAGTTTACCAAGAACACTTGTTTGTATTGATAATAAAACCAAACATACTAAATAAATATTCTTTTTTTTAAACTACAGTATTTGATTATGCGAAATGAAAAAATGCAGACTCATTTTTTCACAATAAAAACATTGCATTAGGATATACCTTCATAACAATAAATAAATATAAGAAAATAAGTTAACTTAAATTAAATATTCATTAAATTCGGCAGGAAACAAAAATTTCACAGAACAGAGGTGGTTGGAAAAAAGGAAGCACCAAACCAAATAAGAACTGAATCGATACAGTTCTTGAATCTTAAATTACCTGTAAAATGTTGTCATGCCTATATTTTTGAAGAAATCGTAACTCGTCGAGAACCTGACTCATATGCATAGAACTTGCATTAGGCAATTCTTTCTGAAATAAATTTAAATAGCGTGAAGTAATGTGTATTAATGCTTTAACGTATCATGGCGACTTAAAACTCGTCACAACAAAATGGTTAAAATGAATCTGATGAATATTAATATTTGTATAAGTATACCAAACTTTCACTTGAAGTGACAACACATATGCAAACTTGAAATGAAAGTTCATATGTGCAAACTTGAGGTGACAACACAATGCAAATGTTCAGAGTATTGATACTCTAAAAAGTAAAGATGGGACAATGACAATAGTTTTCGCTTGAGAAATTTCATAATTTCGGATGCCGATTCCAAAAGAAAATTACAGATTCTTCGTATTCTCGCTGCTGGTTCCGACTCATTGTCCTATGTCACACCACTACTAAAAGGTTTATGCATTTATTTTGTGGATCATCACAAATGCGTTATTTAGCGCTTTAATATAACACATACTCGCATTATTTCCATTTTGACCTAATGTGGTGCGTGATGGTGTGAGGGCGTGTGTGTGAAGAAGTGCGTGTGAGAGTATAGGTGTATGTGCATGTGTGTGTGTGAGTGTGTATATGGTATGCGCCTTAAGTATTTTATTCCTATAGCCCTGTTTACCCAGTTAAACCCTAAAATAAGATGAACTTTACCTGGACCTGGCTTTGATTTATCTTCTTAATGGCAACATTAACATTGATCCAAGTACCTTTATACACAGAACCAAAACCACCGGACCCCAAAAGTTGGTTCCTACTCCAAGAAGAAGTTGCTTCTTCAAGTTCTTTATACGAGATCATCGGGACACCGCAATCAGAAAAGTTTGACACATCAGAACAATCTAAAAACAAAATCAAACTTTATTTCTCTTTCTTTCATTGAAACAAAAAAAATCAAACTTTATTTCTTTCTTTCATTAAAACAAAAAAAAATATTTCTTTCTCTCTTTATCCCCCCCCCTACATGTTCCCAGATGGGGGTAGGGTGCGCAACATGCAAAGAAAACAAAAATAGTTAAGTAGAACATGACGTAACTCGAAAGCAAAGTCCCACCCCCATATTCTTCCCTCAATTAAAATTAGTGATGGGACGATTAATCGTCATCGTCATCGTCAAAATCAGCATATTTTTTTTCAATGTATCGCCATCGTCAATTCGGCAAGAATTTTTGCTGATTACTGAACAATATTAAGAATTTTGAATAATATTAAAACTCAATAATAATAATAATAAATAATAATAATAATAATAATAATAATAATAATAATAATAATAATAATAATAATAATAATAATAATAATAATAATAATAATAATAATAATAATAATAATAATAATAATAATAATAATAATATATATAATATATATATATATATATATATATATATATATATATATATATATAATATATATATTTATATAATATATATATATATATTATATTATATATACTATATAATATATATATATATATATATAATATATTATATATATATACTATAATATATAGTATATATAATATATTAATATTTATAATATAATATTATATTATATATATATATATATATATCTTTCTTTCTTCAACCTTCCTCTTGCCCCAAGATTGGGGGTAAGGTGCTGTAAAAGCATCGGAAAAAGAAAAGCAAAGTAGGAGAAACATGCAACGCGTCCGAAAAGAGCCCGCCTTACCGCCCTCTGGTACCATTAATGTGAGAGCTCGTCACAGACAGCAAAATCCACCCTAGAGCATCTATGGGACCGCGACGGACCCTCACTATGGTAAATCGTCAATGTAAGGGGTTCATCCCCTGGCCCAGGTGGGCACACCATGCCCCATACAAAACCCTGCCATTTTCTCCTATCATGCACCTTTATTCTCCGCCTCTGCCAAACTCACATTTCTCTCCTTCAGACATTTCGTTCACCGACTCAATCCACTTCCTCTTCCTGTCTCCCAGCCGTCGGTTCCCAACACACTCTCCACTAAACATCCGCTTAACCCAACCGCTATCATTCATCTTTCCACATGACCAAACCATCTCAAACATACTTTTCCATTTATCTCTCATTTACCCCCTTTTCTTCACCATCACAACACTTCTAATACGTTCATTCCCCACTTTATTAATTCTTTTCACACCGAGAACATGGCCCCTAAGATTGTCCATCTGAAAACACTATTTATACTTTAGATCTATACTTCTTATTCCAGACCATAGTCTCACTACCATACAATAAAAGGTAAACAACATACCCTCATGTAAGACCCTAGCACACTTCAAGACTTAGTGTCCTTTTACCATTCACCAACGATTTAAATTGAACCAGCCACCTTCTGCCATTCACAAAAAACTTTCCTACTGACTACTCCTGGCATCATCCGTGTCCTTCTCATCCAACATATAGTCCAAATATTTAAACTCAGAACACTGTTCCAGAATCTCACCATCTAACAAACTTCACACTGAGGACTGTCTCACTCACAACCATAACTTACTCTTATCCACGTTACTTTCACACCTCTCCTTTTACACACCTTCTCCAAATCTCTCTACCAATCTCTCAAACTCTCTTCGATTCGCCACACAAACCCAATCATCCTCGCATATTAATAATGTGGGCAATCCTCTCACTCACTCCATTTCCAATCAATCTAACACCATTTCCTGCATCCCCACCTCGAATTCTTTCAATACCCATCCATATACAAATTGAATTAACCAAGGAGACATATACAACCGCTCACTCCGCATTAACATACTAACCAATCACCCTTGACACCTTTATCCTTGCACTACGCCTACATAATCCGTCATACATTACTTTGAATTCCATCCAGAATCCTACCACCAACACCATATATCCTAACACCTGCCATAGAGCTTCCTATTAACCCTATCATACGCCTGTTTTGCAAATCCATATGAACCCTAAATCACAATTTATTTCTTCTTCCTCCCTCATTTTCTCAATCTTTGTTTCCAAATGTAAATGATTTGATCCACCACAATCCTCTTCCACTCCCTAATACGCACCTTGTTCTTCACCAATCAGATCCTCAGTCACTCGACGGCACTCTTTCGACCAAAATCCCAGAAAAAAACCTTCCTACAACACTCAATAAACTTATTCCACTGTCCCTAATAATTTCTACAGTTCCCCGTTATCTCCCTTACCCTTATATAAGGGTACTATTACTGCTCTCCGTCAATCCTCTTGGAACTATACCCTCCAATAAACGCTTTGTTTTTACACACTTCCAAATCCAATCATCACCATCTTCGCCTCCGTCTTGATCATTTCACCATAATTCCATCCTATACCTGCAGATTTACCATTCTTCAACTTTCCCACTCTAACCATCCATTTCCTCTTGCTAATAACCTCATCCAAAATACCCATTCCCTCTTGCACCATCAAACCACACACATTCAACTAATCACCTCTTCATTACTGGTTAATATTATGCAGATTTTCGAAGTGTTCTTTCCACAATTCCCTCACTCAGATCCATTTCATCAGTTACAAAAGCACCATCCCTATTCATTATTCTAACAGGTTCCCCTTTATTCTCATTCTTAAACTTTCGCGCTTCTATTCCCTTGTAAAGTCCCCATTCAATCCTCCTTCAAACTGTTCATTTATCTCATTCTTTTCTCCTACGTATGCGCCTTTTAGTAATTTCTTTTTCCTCCTTATATAATTCCAAGCTCTTCTTTTTAGACTTCATCATTTGCTTTTACGTACATTCAACCACGCTTGTTTTTTACCTTTAACCCGCTTGCCTCACCTCTTCATTCCACCATTCACTGTTAACATTCTTACTTCCTCTTTTAGCACATCCACATACTTCTCTTTGCACTACTAACAATTGCTTTCCTTCATTTTGCCCACCCAGATTTTGTGTCAGTATCACTTGTTTCAATTCAACCGATTTAATTGCAAGCGCTCTTACATACTTATCCTTATTGTCTTGTTCACCTAACTTCTCACTCTTAATTTTACCTACTTCCTTCTGTATCACCTTCCTCTCCATCCAAGCCCCCACTAACCTAATTTTACATAGAACAACATAATGATCCGATAATCCCATTCCTAAACCCCTCACTGATTTAACATCCAACACATTCTTCAACATCTTCTTCACCAACACAAAATCAATCGTACTTTTCACTTTGATACCATCTCTACCTACACCAACTCTAGTAAACTTATGGATACTCCTGTGTTTAAAGAAAGTATTACTTACACACATACCTCTCTCTTCACAGAAATCAATCACCTTCCTACCGTTCTCATTTTCTCCCGACACCCCAAAACCACCTGTAATCTATTATTATTATTATTATTATTATTATTATTTAGTTTCCACTTGGCTTGGGGTGTTCAAACATTGTTTGCCCTAGATCGAGTCAGGCATAAGCATTCTTAGGGTCATTAATACGTGATTGCTGGAACCTAGCTATTAAGCCCTCCTATGACACGCAGGATATTCCGTGGGGGATTTCTTCCACACCTCCCCACAAACAAGGATAATTTAATAAAATCAAAGAAATTGGGTATTATTATTATCATTTATGCACTAATATAAAATAGAACGCCTCGTGGCGTAGGAGGTTGACTCGCCGACTTTCATACGAGAGGACGCTGGTTCAATTCTCCGCGTAGCAGTTGGGAGTTTTATCTACCTGGGGGCGAGAATTAAAACTCGAATGCAAACATGTTGGTGGCGATGGTTTGGGATAGCCGGCCTTAAAGTTCGACTTCCTGTAGTCCCCCCGTGCTATCCTCTGAAAAGGGGATAAAGCACGTTCAAAGGTAGTTTTTTTTTGTTTTGTTTTTTATAAAATTTTGTTCTATAAAAGCGGTGGAAAAAGAATTCTTTAACAGACTATTCATTCTTCAAAGGGTGGAGGGGTTTATAGCGTTATTGGGTTCTCCAGCGAGTCTAATTGGCTTTTATGATTTTACTCTGGCAATTTTGATCTGTGCGTAAAAGTAAGTATTCAATTTATGAGAAAAATCCGAGGTGCTTACTTGATTGGTACCGTTTTCTTGAGGGAGTGGCTTGTGGCGTTGCTTGAGCCTGAGCTTGCTCATTCATATTTACCTGTAATTGAAACAATTTGAAGATATTATTGCTGCTTTTGTATTGCTACTAGAAGTATAGGTTTAATTCACTACTACTACATCCATGATTTCACATTCGGAACCCAAAAACCAGATGGAATAATATTTCTGCTGGTGAAAGAGGTACCTACTCTCAAAAAGATAACCCGTACAGATAATAATAAAAAATTTAATTTTTAAGCAAGCTGTGGTTAGGTACTCTACACTAAACAAATTTGTAATGAAACCCATTTGATTGAAAAAGTTGAAAGCTAAATAACAAGCAAACATGTAAACAAACACACAAGTTTCATCTTTCAAAAAATATTAACAACTTATATCTGCAGAATCCATTGTTATTTCTGAATGCAATTGCATTACCAATATTTTTTTTTATTCACGAGATTTATAACAATATAATTAATCAAATGAAACTATTTGTGTAAAAGTTTGCAAAATCTATATAATTAATGTACATATTAAATTCGAGTTTTGGTTCAATTAAAAGAATTTTTGGCTTTTATTCCATTATGCATATTAGCTTATATTAAACATACTTTTGGTTTAAAATCTTCTTCCATGACTTTCTTTGGGGTTGCTTTGCTGTGATTTACTTGAAGATTGTCTTCGATTGATTTGAATTCCTCATAATCTTGTCGCCTGAATGGGAAATAGAGAAAAAAAATCATGGTCAACAAATTCAAATAAGTTTATTATCAGTTATGACGAAAGCTGAAAACTATCTTTGTAGTAGATTAAAAGATGGGCTGTGAAGTCAAGAGTCAAAACACCAAATCAAACTGGTTTTAGGTTATGGTGTGATATTAACCTATTATTTTCACCAGCAACCATTCAAGACCCGGATGGAGGAATAGCTTTTAAACCCGAGTTTCAGGAAACTTATACATAAGTGGAGGTTTATCAATAAAAAGAGAGCTTTAAAAAAACCTTATATAAGCATTTCATGTTTTAAAAGTGATACCCAAATCGATATAGACATAACTACTAGGCAATCAATCCTAGATTTGTCGATAAAAGTAATATAAAATGGTAGCTAAGTCACTGGCAATAATGTACAGTGATGCACATAATAAAAACAATTATTCTTAGTGGATGTTTAGAAAGAATTCAAAATTAATGATGACTAAATTCTCTGCTTTGTAACAAAGTGTTTCAAATATGCTAAAGCACAACAGAGTGGAAAAATAAAGTTGAAGAAAGTCACCAATGAAATGAAAATTTGTGCATCAAATTATGAAGTAGCAGAAAAAGAATAACGAAACTTTAGATGATGATCCAACAAATGCGTTATTACGTAAATTGCAATTGGCAATAAGAGATGGCGAAAAAATCGCCCTGCAACAAATCTGATAGGTTAGTCAACACAGTCATAACAGCCAGGCCTCAAGAATTGAAAGGAAAGAAGCTATTTTAGACCAAGTAACACACCTACCGTTTGCTTGAGCTAAAGTACTTTCTAGTCGACATTGATAATTATAACGTCTTACTGATTCAAAGTGAATGGAGAGATGTATTATATCACAATTAGAAGCTCTGTTGATCTTTTTTTTTTTTTTACAATAACCAAATATTCACAAGCTGAAGATTAAACTATGATTATGAAAGTGGAAATATTTAATATTTCATCTACCGTAAGAAGGTGGTCTGATTGCTAAAGGAATAGAGTCCTTAATGTAGAAAAAAAGAGGTTCGGCTACATGAAAATGAGATCCTGTTAGGCCTGGCACCTATGGTTGCTAGTATTGATTAACCTATCAGAGTAAGAGTTGTTGCATGGCGACTTTTTGGCCATTTCTTAGAGTCAATTGCAATTTACGTACAGAAAAAAGAAATCTTCCTGAGAGTAGGTCAGATTATAAAGGAAAAAAAAGACCCTGTGATGCTGCAATACAGATTAATGGAACCCAAACAAAAATTTCAGAATCACATAGTGTAATGAAGACCCCAGCCCCTTCTCCCTCTAGAAGGGTCGAATATCATTCATCCTCATTTAATATGAAAAATAATTAGTTTTTAAATAACAAAGAAAAAGAATTTTGACGTAAAAATATAAAATTAAAGCAAGAATTTTTGATGAAATAAAAGAAGTAAATAAAAATGATTCCTTATCGGAACAAACAAGAAGCAACCCATAAATACCAAAATATATTACGAGAAACAATCATGAAAGAAACTGCCCTACCACCCACTCAGGTCAGCGTGGAGAGACTATTTTCGCCGAGTCAAATTAGTAAAATTGGAGATAATGGCTTTTGCGAAAGGTTTGGTAGATACAATCATATTCCTAAGAGAACTAGTCATTAAAAATATTCGATTTTAATCCTAGTCCATAGGTTCTTCATAGGCTTTAAATATGTTAGGAATGTTTTCTGTAGAAAAGGCGATTTCTCTCAAAGGGACAAGATCAAGTCTACAAAATATTTACATACTTTTGATTATACGGAGACCAATAAATTCTTCTAGTAGACCATGGTCAGGAGACCAGGGGTCACAATAAAGAAAACTAAAAAAGAAGAATGTCATCTTAATATTAAAAAAGCATTCATTCAGTTATAGGGGTTTTAAATTTTTGGAATGGTTTGCCAACAGTGGGTTTGAATGTGACTCGATTGCAACATTTTAGGAAAGGATTAAGAACTAGGTATAGATAAGGATGTGTTTGAGTATCCATATAGGTAATATTTTGACTAAGCCAAATTGGCGGGTTTAGTTACAGTAGTTATTAACGGTTAAACTGCATGTTTCTATAAAGTTATTAAAAGCTGCAGTGTGGTTAGCATAGTTTTTTTTTCCTTTTAGTTTGTAGAACTTTATGTATACTTATGTAAGTTACTGCAAGCCCTAGGGTGCTTCTGTGGATTTGCCTGAAGCATGTTCAAACTTTTGTGTACACTAGGTAAGTTATTGACAAGTTTTTTAGGGTAATATGTGATTTGTATGAACAATGTTTTTAGACTTTCGTGTACGCTATGTATAGTTATTGACAAGCCCTAGGTACTTTGTGGATTTGGCATGAAGCCATGTTGTTTTTGGTGATTGGTCTATTGGCTTGACTGGGACAGTCTCGAGAGAGGCCCAATGTGGCTTCTTACTGTCTTTTTATTTCTAATGTAAATAAAACGCTCAACTCTTACAAATTTGTGTGGTAAAGAGAAAAACATTGTATGATCGTTTCCAAGAAATATACGAGTAAGGAAAAAAAAAAAATATTAAAAACATTTTTGTATGTTCTCGAAGACAATGTTATAGTTGTGGAAGATTATGTCGAGCAAATGGGAGTAACTGAGTTTCTGAGGGATTGAAACAATTATTTTATGTCGCCTCAAATGGGAAATAAGAGAAAATCAATATATATATCGATGGTAGAGCGCCCGTCAACTGTTAACCAGGCGACGCGGAGTCCCAAGTTTTCGAACCGCTGATGGAGAGTAAAATCTCCTTTGCCTCATATCAGTTCATGCATATCATACTGCGAAGGGTAGCCATTTAAAAACCAGAGATGAAAAGTCTTTTGCAAACAAAGTAAGAAATAATTTCAAGCAGAGAAGAAAAATCTTTTGCAAAACTAAGTAGTTCAAAATAGTTCATAGTTAAAACTACCAAGTTACCGTGAACTATGCTTGGAACTATGCTATGTAGAAATAACAGAACGAGTTTACTCTACTTACCCTAATGTTATTTCGGTGTTAAGTATTTTGGCAGCCTGAGGTGACTCTGAATTTTCATTAATGGCCTCTCTAGGATAATGTTGAGGAACTTTAGCCTTTGCTCCTGTTGGGGAAGGTCCTACACATTCATTACGGTTGGATGATCTATCAACAACCTCAGATCTAGTTCCTGGAGCTCTTTCTGTCTACAAGAAAAAACAAAATAATAATAGGTTAAATACCATTTTAAAAGTAATTAAAAATATAATAATCAAAACCAAAAAATAAAACCCTGCTAAATAGAAAAGTATAATAAAACCAAAAATCACTTTTTAAAAACCTTTACTAAAGATCTAAAACTTAACAATAAACTAACAAAAGCCTTACTTAATTTTAGAATGAAAAAAAAAATAAATATTTGTGTATAAATATCGGCCCCTGTACCACCAGACCCATGAGTGGTGGGAAAACATTGAAATATCAGGGGAGAAAAAATAATGTAAGCAATAAATATTAAAAATTATATATATTAAAGACCTACATTCCCGTTCCTAATCCTTAAATCCACCAGCAGTTTAGGATCCGGTCTCGGAAGGGGTTGTGGTGTTGCAACTCTTCCAGAGTCTTCTTCAGATTTTGGTGTCGAGTTCGATTTCATCACCAAATCTTCATGAAGCCTTTCATAATGATACCTTCTTTTGGCACTATATATATATATATATTATATATTATATATATATATATATATATATATATATATATATATATAATATATATATAATATATATATATATATATATATTAGATATATATAATATATATAATATATATATATTTATTTATTATTTTATTAACATGACTAGCACTTTTGTCCGCGCTTGAGCGGGGTAGTGGTGCGTAAAGCCTCCCATTCACACCCCCCTCATCTCGCCCTCACGCCACCTCACTCCACTCCCCCTCTATCCCTCGCCAACTCCATACCCTCTTCCTCCCCCATCCCTCCCTCTTCCAACATCTCCTTTATTCCATCCATTCACCTCCTTCCCTCCCCTCCCCTCCTCTCCTTCCTATCCCCTCCGCCTCCAAAACTCTTCTAACCACTCTCTGCTCCTCCATTCTCACTACATGCCCATACCATCTTAACATTCCCTCCGCTCTTCCCACCAGACCCTTCCTCCAATCACACCTCTCCCTCACCACCCTATTCCGAATCCTCTCCCTTCTAACCCCACAAACCGCTCTCAACCCTTCATCTCAAATATTCCAACTTTTTCCCTGGACCTAGCAATTCGAACCCCCGTACGTTTCACAACTCCATAACAGCACGCTGGTACACAGTTTTTTTCGAACATACTCATCTTAACTTTCCGTGATAGATCCCCCCTTTCCAATATTTCTCTCAGGCACCAACCCTCATTCCTTCACCAATTCTATGTTCTATGCTACTCCCCTTCAAAATCCCTCCCCTTACCCAACTCCATCCCTAAAAATCTAAAAATCTTTACTTCTCCAATACTACCCCCCTACTCTAAACCTCCCACCTCCCCGCCCTCCTCACCTTCCCTCCTCCTCAAACCACTAAACACTTTCGTCTTACCTGGGTTTATTTTAAGCCCTTTTGTCCACACATTCTCTCAAAACTCCCTCACCAAATTCCTCAGCCCTTCCGCGTTCTTCCCCACTAGGGCAGTATCATCCGCAACAGTATCATGTTACTTTCCTTTATCATTCCATTCATCAATTCCACCCCCACTCCCCTCCCTCACCATTCCTCTGCACACACTCTCCATAACAAGTTGAATAGCCATGGCGACATTACACACCCTGCCTCAATCCTCTCACCACCCTAAACATTCCTCACTCTCCCTCCTAAACCTCCCACATTCTACTATTCTTATAAAAAGCCCTAATACCTTTTCCCTAAATTACCCCCCACCCCCTTTTCCTCCAACACCCTCCACATTTCACCCCTATTCACTCTATCATATGCTTTCTCTAAATCTATAAAAACATCCTACACTTTCCCTTTTCTCTCAATACTTTTTCTCTAAAGATCTTTTAGTGGTGAACACTTGATCCACACACCCCCTTCCCCTCCTAAATCCTCCTTGTTCATCCCCCCACTCCCTCCCCTCCGTTAAACCTCTTACCCTCTCAATCAGTATTCTTCTAGTACTGATATCTCCCGTGATAGACACTTAAAAAGACAATTATCAGAATTATTCCCACATCCCATCCTATCCCCTTTCCCACTTATACAGGGGACCAAACCATCCCATCCTCAACAATCCTGTGGTACTTCCCCACTCTCCAATCATATGTTATATTACTATACAACCATTCTCCATCCCCTTTTACCTCCCTTCTGTAACATTTCCATTTCTCACCTGGTTGGTCCATTCCGCCTGCAAGACTTCCCTTTTTATGTTCCGTTTATTCACAGCCTGCTTATGATGATTTTCCTCCATTTTGAATTTCATCCTCCCCTGCCCTTCTTCTACTTCTGAATTCCCATCCTCCCTCTGCATATCTTCCCTCACCTTAGCCCCTTCCCGCGTTCAATCAATATTCCCCACTAAATACTTCCCCCTCATCCTCTTCCTCACCCTATCCCCTCCTCCTATCCAATCCCCAATCTTCCTCCCTTAAATCCTCTTCCCCCAACCCCTCTTCTCTTCCTTTTTTTATTAAACTGTCTTTTCCAGAACATCTTATTCCCCGATTCAAATTTTCCGTCACTTTTCTTCACATCATTTCCTCTTTTGCTCTTCTTCTTCTTCCTCTCCACAGTCCGCCTCTTTGCTTCCACTCTAACCAATTCTATATTTCCTCCAACAATCTTCTCTCCACTCCCACCATTTTCACTAAGCTCCTTTTTTCCTTTTCACCACCTCTTCACAACCTCCTCACCTCACACTCATCCCTTTCCTTCTGCTTTGCACCACCCTTTTTACTCCACATACCCTTCTAGCCTCTTCGACATACTGCCTTCTTAAATCTCATCCACTCCCCTCCACCTCCCCAATTCCCGTCACTCTCACGTTTCTCCACTTGTCCTCCATACTCTCCTAAACTCCCTCTTACATGCTATCTCCTCCAATTTTTCCACCTTTATATCCACTTCCACCTCTCCTCTTTTTCTCCTCTTTCCTCACCATCTCCTCTCCCCCCCTTATCCTGGCAATCCCAAATAGTGATCCGATATCCCCTCCCCGCCCCTCTAAACACATTTACATCTAATAATCTATCTCTATATCTTTCCCATTTACACACACATAATCTAGAATCGCCTTCCCCCCCGTTATCCTCACTCTTCCATGTATACTTGTGATTATCCTTTTTTTTAAACCACAAGTATTCCCACTATCATTCTTCTTTCAACACACAACTCTATCAGACTTCTCCATTCTCATTCCTCCTTCTCCTACACCAAGGTCCTTTTATTCTTCCTACCTCCTCCCTTCCCACTCGCATTCAAGTCTCCCAATAGACAAATTTTTTCCTTTTCCCCCAAACCTTCCCACTCTATATCCCCCAATCTTTCTTCTCCTCCTTCTCTCGCTCCTTCACTGGTGCGTATGCACAAATAAAAACACCCAGCATTTTCCCCCCCGAATTTCACTTTTACCCACATTAACCTAGAACTCACCTGTTTACAAACCCCTCCACCTTGTCCCAACATCTCTTCCTCCATAACTTTCCACCCCACCTGTCGCCCTCCTCTCTCGCTCACCCCCGATACCATACCTTTGTATTTTCCAATCCAACTCCCCCTTTCCCTTCAACTTAGTTTCTGTATTCCTAAACATCTTCACCTTTTCCTCCTCAAACATCAGTCCACTTCCTCCTCTTCAATCTCGTTTACCCCCCTCCATTCAATTAACACCCCACCCTAATTACCACTCTCCCCCCCAGTTCTCTACTCTATATTAAAAGTGTTTCAATCCGGCTGTACGCTTTACGGGACCCCACCTTAGGGTGCTTCCCACCACCTATGGGCTAAAACCACCCGCTGCACTACAAACCCAACACCAACCAACACCAAAAATACGTTAATAAATATATTCAAAAAATATTAAAAACAACTATTTACAATGATCCACTCCCACACCTTCCCCCTCCTCCCTCTCCCCACGACAATTGCACAATAATACTCCAAAATATCAAAAAATATTATAAAAAATAAAGGTTAACCCACACTCCAGCAATATTTATTGATTCCTACGTAAGAACTAACAATTGCAAGGATTTTGGAATTAAAGCATTGTTATAAATTTATCGTTCCAAATGCGCAAATACGGGTTGTATTCTGGCGAGTCCGAAGTACCTATTTTTGAATATTTTCAAAAAAAAATCAAACATTATTCTTATATTAATCATCTATTTAATTAAAAGTATCCAAAGAAAATCATTAAAATTTATGTTTTTCCTCTTAAAGCCAGTAAATTGTGCGCTTTCTTCAGCCTTCTAGTAATACTTATAAAATATTGTATAAAAATTCATGTATTAAAATCTATAAAACATTCCATACACATTCCTACGTTTATTCCTACGTTAAAATAGATACAAATTTATGACAAACAATTTCTATAAAATTTCTCGTTCTAAAAATACAGCTTGACAAATCGAGTCACTTTGTTATCACAAACTTAACACTCCTAAAGTTTTCCAGAAAGCATTCTTATATACATCTATTTATTAAAAGTATTCTAAAAGAAAATCATTAAAATCCATGATTTTTCCTTAAAGCTAGTAAATTGTGCGCTTTCCTCAGTCTTCCAGTAATACTTATAAAATATACATAAAAAAATTCATGTATTAAAATTTATAAAACATTCCACACATTAAGTATTTAATCAACATATCACCATTTTTTCGAATAAAACAATAAACTTATTCCCGAATGAAAAGTCAAGAAGTTCTAGTAAATTGTCTCATGAAATCGGCATCATCTGCACTCACCCAAAACCCATATATATATATATACAATGTCCTTCCAAAATGATTTATATAGTACTATAAGTTACGCTGCATTAGGTAAGTGGTAGGAATTTTTAGTAAAATTATCCATGTTAGTAGTTGTGTCCTATCAATTATCAATTGTTCCGGCTTCAATAATTTTCCTGAATTTTTGTGATTTTCCTGAGTAATAGAATAATTTATGCCAATAGCACGCTTTATATATTGATTTTTTTTCACTAATGATTAGTAGCTAAATAGTTACAATTGATATGCTTGCATGCACACACAGTAGGTAGATCCAGGTTATGCAACAAACTTAATTTATTTGCAATTCACGAGGCCTAAACTTTGCTTCAGTGAAATGCCGAACTCGCCGAACGACACAAATGTCTACAGGTAAATTACCTGCAGGTAATCAATAATTGCTCCGGCCTCAACAATTTTCCTGAATAACCGTGATAATTTATGCCCTTAGCACGTTTTATATACTGTTTTCCCACCGTGTTTAGTAACTGAAAATAGTTACAATTGATACGCATGCATCATATATGCACACAGTAGGCCGATCATATATATGCAACCAACTTACGATAATATATATATATCTGTATATATATATATTAATAATATATATATATATATATATATATATATATATATAATATAATATATATATATATATTATAATACTTCTGTACTATATTACTTGTTGCTCCTACTCCCCTCCCCTACATGAGAGCGGGCCGACCCGAAAACTTACCCAACCAATGTAAGCCTGACGCCAGAGATCTATTAAAGCAAGCTTTCTGAGGTTGTGTCTAATATTCGCTAAATCATAGCAATCTATTGAGAGGTTTTGTGCCATCATTTGTTTGGGGAGGAACATCTTCGACAGTGGAGGAGGAGGCATTATGAATTTGTATTTCTGAAGGAAAGGGTAGTACCCACAACGAAGATGTGACACCATTACTCATGTTTGGCATTCCAGTTTTTCTTCTGTACGGGATATTTCAGGTATAAGTGATTGGAGTATGGTGTTACTTGTAAATGCATAAATCGTTTTGTGAGTTAATTTGGGTTATATGAATGGTTGATAAATGTGAGTATGGAGGTGGAGTGAGAGGAGTGGGGGGGGGGAAAGTGTGTTTTTTTGCTTATTGTGCTCATTTAGAAATAGTATAATGGCTGGTGTGATTTTGGCCCTTGTGCATGTCAAAAGAAGCGGGGAAAATAGATTGTTTCATACTATACAAGTAGAGAACATGTAAGAAAGAGCATAGTAATTATGTATGGGTTTAGAGAGTTAGTTAGAGAAAGAATGGTGAGACTGCATGAAAGACGGATAGTAAGACCACCTCAAAGAAGGAGGTATAGGAATTCAATAGAACAGCATTCATTGTAATAGCGAGAGTATAAGGAAATTGCTGGAACAGTTCGACAGCCGGAAAGAAACTGAAGAAACCCAGTAGTGAGAAAAGGAGAATTGATGACTTGAGAAGGTTAATATTTAATGTATTTTAATTTCCCATGATCTTTCTCAGAATTATCATTATCTCTCTCACTAGGCATACTTCTAAGAGATTGTGTGTTCTGAGGTGCCATCAAAACCTTTTCCACACCACTCTAGTTGATTACTTTCTAGTGGGACATTGTTTGCCCGTATATGGAATATTTATCTCATACCTTCTCAAGTCATCAATTCTCCTTTTCTCACTACTGGGTTTCTTCAGTTTCTTTCCGGCTGTCGAACTGTTCCAGCAATTTCCTTATACTCTCGCTATTACAATGAATGCTGTTCTATTGAATTCCTATACCTTCCTTCTTTGAGGTGGTCTTACTATCCGTCTTTCATGCAGTCATCACATTCTTTCTCTAACTAACTCTCTTAAAACCATTACATTAATTTACTATGCTCTTTCTTACAATGTTCTCTATCTTGTATAGTAATGAAACAATCTTTTTCACCCGCTTGTTTTTGAATGCACAAGGGCCAAATCAACACCAGCATTATATCTATTCTAAGCATAAGCAAATTTAAGCAACACAAACTTTTCCCCCCCCCCTCCTCCCACTCCACTCCATACATCACCATTATGCAAAACCATTCATACCCAATAATGCACAAAACGATTTATGGCATTTACAAGTACTACATAACTCAATCACATTATACCTGAAATTATCCGTACAGAGAAAAACTGGAATGCCAAACAATAGAAAGTAAAATGGTGTCACATCTTCGTGTGGGTATCTACCCTTCTTCAGAAATATCAAAATTCATAATGCCTCCCTCCTCCACTGTCGAAAGATGTTCCTCCCTCAAACAAAATATGGCATAAAAAAAAAAAAAAACCTCTCATAGATTGCTATTGATTAACGCAATTTAATAGCAAGAAAGGCTTGCTTTAAATAGATCTCTGGCGTCAGGCTTACATTGGTGGGGTATAGTTTTCTGGGTCGCCCGCTTCTCATCGTTTAGGGAGGGGAGTAAGGGAGCAACTAATAGTAATATATACAGAGTATATATATATTATATATATATATATTAATTATATATATATATATAAATATATATATATATAATATATATATATATATATATATATAATATATAATATATATATATAATGGCCTACTGTGTGTATATATTTTGCATGCGTATAAATTGTAACTATTTTCAGTTACTAAACACTGGTGGGAAAACAGTATATAAAACGTGCTAAGGGCATAAATTATCACGGTTATTCAGGAAAATTGTTGAGGCCGGAGCAATTATTGATTACCTGCAGGTAATTTACCTGTAGACATTTGTGTCGTTCGGCGAGTTCGGCATTTCACTGAAGCAAAGTTTAGGCCTCGTGAATTGCAAATAAGTTAAGTTTGTTGCATAACCTGGATCTACCTACTGTGTGTGCATGCAAGCATATCAATTGTAACTATTTAGCTACTAATCATTAGTGAAAAAATCAATATATAAAGCGTGCTATTGGCATAAATTATTCTATTACTCAGGAAAATCACAAAAATTCAGGAAAATTATTGAAGCCGGAACAATTGATAATTGATAGGACACAACTACTAACATGGATAATTTTACTAAAAATTCCTACCACTTACCTAATGCAGCGTAACGTATAGTACTATATAAATCATTTTGGAAGGACATTGTATATATATATATATGGGTTTTGGGTGAGTGCAGATGATGCCGATTTCATGAGAAAATTTACTAGAACTTCTTGACTTTTCATTCGGGAATAAGTTTATTGTTTTATTCGAAAAATGGTGATATGTTGATTAAATACTTATTAATGTGTGGAATGTTTTATAAATTTTAATACATGAATTTTTTTTTTTTTTTTATGTATATTTTATAAGTATTACTGGAAGACTGAGGAAAGCGCACAATTTACTAGCTTTAAGGAAAAATCATGGATTTTAATGATTTTCTTTTAGAATACTTTTAATAAATAGATGTATATAAGAATGCTTTCTGGAAAACTTTAGGAGTGTTAAGTTTGTGATAACAAAGTGACTCGATTTGTCAAGCTGTATTTTTAGAACGAGAAATTTTATAGAAAATTTATTGTTTGTCAAAATTTGTATCTAGTTTAACGTAGGAATAAACGTAGAATGTGTATTGATTGATTTTAAGATTTTAATTTTTTCCACATTAAATTCTTTATTACAATATTTTAATAACTCTTTTGATACAGGGAAGAATATTCTAATGTTATTTGATTTTAAAGTATCTAACTTTTTTTTTTAATGATTTCTTCGGACATGCATGTACTAATAATAAAATTTTATTATAGAATAATTTTTTATTTGCTCCAACCTTTTTAACAGCATATCTTATATATAAAAGTGACTCGATTTGTCAAGCTGTATTTTTGGATACGATAAATTTTATAAATTGTTTGTATGCTAAAGTTTATATATCTTTTCGCGTGATTAATAAATATTGCTTGAGAGTGGGTTAACTCTTTATTTTTTATATTTTTTGGTATTTGGTATTTTTGTTGGCGTTGTCGTTGGGAGAGGGAGGAGGGGGAAGGTGTGGGAGTGGATTTAAATTGTAGTAGTTGTTTTATTTTTTTTGTTATATTATTTTAAAGTATTTGGTGTGTGTTATTGTTGGTTGGTGAGCGGGGTGGTAGCCCTAGGTGGGGGGAAGCACCTAAGGTGGGGGGGTCCCGTAAAGCGTACAGCTGATTGATTGACTTTATATAGAAGTAGAGAAAGATGGGGAGGAGAGTGTTAATAAAGGTGGGGTGTATGAATGTGAGGGGGAAGAGGATTTGAAGAGGGAGGAAGTGGGACGTGATTGTTTGAGGAGAAAAGGGTAAGATGTGTTAGGAATAACGAATACTAAGTTGAAGGGAAAGGAGGGAGTTGTGATTTTGGCAAATACAATGGGTATGGTATCGGGGGTGCAGCGAGAAGTGATGGGCGAGGGAAGGTGTGGGATATAGTTATTGAGGAAAGAGATGTGGTGACAAGGTGAGGGTGTGTAAACAGGTGAGTTCTAGGTTAATGTGGGTAAAAAGTGAAATTCGGGGGGGAAATGTGGGTGTTCATTTGTGCATACCACCAGTGAATGGAGCGAGAGAGGAGGAGAGAGAAAGATTTTGGGGAGAATTGAATGAGTGTTTGGAAAGTTTCGGGGTAAATGAAAAAATTTGTCTATTGGGAGACTTGAATGCTGGAGTGGGAAGGGGAAGAGGTAGGAAGAATAATAGGACCTTTTGGGGTAGGAGAGATGAATGAGTAATGGAAGAAGTCTGATAGAGTTTGTGTGTTGAAGAGAATGCATAGTGGGGAATACGTGGTTTAAAAAAAAGGAATAATCACAAGTATACATGGAAGAGTGAGATAAACGGGGGGGAAGGCGATTCTAGATTATGTGTGTGTAAATGGGAAAAATAGAGCTTAAGGATTATTACAAAAAAGATGTAAATGTGTTTAGAGGGGCGTGGGAGTGGGCATATCGGTCATATTTTGGTGATTGCCAGGAATAAGGTGGGGGGAGAGGAGATGGTGAGGGAAAGAGGAAAAAGAGGAGAGTGAAGTGATAAAGGTGCAAAATTGGAGGAGACAGTGTGTAAGAGGGAGTTTTAGGAGAGGTATGGAGGACAAGTGGAGAAACGTGAGAGGGACGGGAATTGGGAGGTGGAGGGGGAGTGGAAGAGATTTAGAGAGGCAGTATGTGAAGAGGCTAGAAAGGTATGTGGAGTAAAAAGGGTGGTGAAAGCAGAAGGAAAGGGAGTGAGTGGTGGAGTGATGGAGGTGAAGGAGGTGTGAAAAAGGAAAAGGCAGGCTTATGTGAAATGGTTTTGGGAAGGTAGGGGAGAAGATAGTTTGCGGAGGATATATAGAAGGGTTAGAGTGGAAGCAAAGAGGGCGGTGGAGAGGGCGAAGAGAAGAGCAAAAGGGAAATGGTGTAGAAAAGTGACGGAAAATTTTGAATCGGGGAATAAGATGTTCTGGAAAGAAGTTAATAAAAAAAGGAAGAGGAAAGAGGGGTTGGGGGAGAGGATAAGGGAGGAGATGGGGATGGATAGGAGGAGGGGAAGGTGAGGGAAAGAGATGGGGGGAGTTTCTGTATATTTTTAGGGAGTGGACCATTTGAATGATAGGGGGAGGGGTAGGGTGAGAAGAATGCAAGAAGGTGAGGATTGGTGGAGGATGAGTGATAGAAGTGGGAGGGTCGGGGGCCCTAGGTTGAGATTAGATCCGGGCGGGCTTCTAGCGTGACGTGGGGATTTGGGTTAGGGTCGCGGAGTATGGTAGATCGAGGATGAAATTCAAATGGATGGAAATTGTAATCTAGGGCTGTGAATAAAGGAAATAAAAAGGGAGGTCTGCAGGCCTGGAATGGGTGAGAATGGAAATGTTATCAGAAGGGAGTAAAGGGGGTGGAGGAATGGTCGTATTATGAGTTGTTAATATAACGATAGCTTTATATGTTGGAGGAGTGGGAGGTGACAAACAGGATGGGAGGATTGGATTTTGGATTCCCCTGTATAACGGGGAAAGGGGATAGGAAGGAATGTGGGAATTGGGTATATGTCTTTTAAGTGTGGTAGGAAAGTGTACGGAAGAATACTGATTGAGAGGGTAAGAGGTTTAACGGAGGGGAGAGGGGGGGGAAAAACAAGGAGGATTTAGGGAGGGAAGGGGTGTGTGGACCAAGTGTTCACACTAAAGATGCTTGTAGAGAAAAGTATTGAGAGGAAAGGGAAAGTGTATGGTGTTTTTTAGATTCTAGAGAAGCATATGATAGGACGCTGAATGGGGTGAAATGTGGAGGTGTTGGAGGAATAACTGGGTGGGGGGTAAATCTTATGGAAAGGTATTGGGGCTTTTTTATAAGAATAGTAGAATTGTGTGGAGTACGTGTTAAGGAGGGGAGGGAGATGTATTTGGGACGCGTTGTTGGATTGAGGCAGGGGTGTGTAATAGTCGCCATGGCTATCCAACTTGTTTATTGGAAGAGTGTTTGCAGAGGAATGGTGAGGAAGGGGAGGGGGGTGGAATTGACTGAATGGAATGATAGAAAGGGAAGTGAACATGAAAACTTGTTTTGCGGATGATACTGCCGGCTAGTGGCGAAGACGCGGAAGGCTTGCAGGTATTTGGTGAGGGAGTTTGAGAGGGTGTGTGGAAAAAGGGGCTTAAAAATAACCCAGGTAAGAAGTAAAGTGTTAGTGTTTTGAGGAGGAGGAAGGTTAGGAGCGGGGGAGGGGGTTGGAGTTATGAGTAGGGGGGGGTGTATTGGAAGAACGTAAATGATTTGTTAGATACTTAGGGTGGAGTTTGGGTCAAGGGGGGGGTGAAGGCACGCGAGTAGAACATCAGAATTGGTGAAGGAATGAGGGCGTTGAGTGGCCTGAGAGAAAAATGGAAAGGGGGGGATCTATCACGGAAAGTTAGTGAGTCATGTTATTCGAAAAATCTGTGTTACCAGCGTGCTGGTATGTGGGTGCTTGAAACGTGGGGTGGTTTTGAATTGCTAGGTCCAGGAAAAGAGTTGGGAAG